>CAWUFW010021992.1:0-106761 GCA_963921515.1 Calotriton arnoldi | reverse complement strand
TACCTATGCCCTGGGTACATAGTATACCATATACTAGGGACTTATAAGGGCACTCCAGACTCAATCAGAGATGTGCCTAAGGCACATGGAAACCATTTTTGAGAGGAAGCAGCTAGGCTGGAGTTCTGATTAGCAGGGCCCCAGCCAGACTAAGGTCGAAAAACAGTGAAGCATCACCAAAAAGTGGGGGTACCCATGTGAAGCAGATCCTACTCTCCTACACTGTTTGATCACCCACGGGTGGTTTGTCCCAATATCTGACTCCTTATATACTTTCCTGAATGGACAGACAACACATCTATCACATGGGTAATCCACACTAACTGGTGGTAATCCCCATAAAGAGGTAGAGCTGGTTGTTGTTGTGGCTGGTAGCCCACTCCTGGTGTGAACTAACTTTGTCTCTTAGGCTGGTACCTCTCTAAAAGGAAAAGAGAGGAGGAGACCAGTCATTTCCTGCTGTGCGGAGAATGTTTCAATTTTTGGCAATAATTTTCTTTACTGTATTGTAAATAAGTGAGAAGGCTGTTATGCAGTGGCCTGTGTCAAGGCTGCTGGATTGAGGGGTCCAGTGCTCGACTGGATTACCTTCTTCTTAGGAGACCAATCCCAGGTTGTTCGCCTAACTCCGTTCACCTCATCGCAGGTCCACCTAGATTGCGGAGTCCCCAGAAATGATCCCTCCACCTCTTCAGCATAGACATCACACACCCTAGTTCACACGCTCAAAAAAATGAATCGCAAAATATACAATTATGCTGACGACATGCAATTACTCTTCAAACTAGATAATTCCTCCAAATCTACAGAGCATTTTCAAAATTCCACAACTGGTTGAACAGCAAACATTTGAAATTATACGCAGAAAAAACTGAAGTAATTATCAGCAAAAAATAATCTTGAATACTGGACCGCCTGATTTTGGCCACCTAAGTTGGGAGATCCACCTACCGCCCAAAAAAAGTAGTAAAAAGTCTAGTGATAACCATCGATGCAGACCTATCCAATGAAGCCACATTTCGGCTAAGTAATCTCCTCTTCTTTCTTAATTCTCTGCAAAATCAAGAAAATTGAAAAATTCCTCATCTACGAGGCCCTTGTCCAGGCCATCATCGCCCTAGTCCTCTCAAGTTCTGATCACGCCAGCTCTCATTATACTGGCAAAACCCAAGGACTTATTAAAAGACTTCAAACTGTCCAGAACCAGGCAGCCCGTCTCATCTTTAACCCCTTCGCTGCTAGGCCTTTTCCCCTCCTGTGCTAAGCCTTTTTTTGGCTATTTGGGGTAGCTCGCGCTTAGGCCCCTGTAACTTTTTGACCACATAAGGTATCCATGCCAAATTTGCGTCCTTTTTTTCCAACATCATGGGGATTCTAAAGGTACCCAGGGTTTGTGGATTCCCCTGGAGGGGACCCAGAAATTAGCCAAAATACAGCTACATTTTGTTTTTTTTGGGAAAAATGCAAAAAAAGGGCTACAGATGAAAGCGTCTGGTTTTTCCCTGCAAATGGTATCAAAAAATGGGTTGTGGTGCTGAAATCACCATCTTCCCAGCTTTCAGGGACAAGCAGACTTTTGTCAGAAAACCAACATTTTTTTACACAGTTTTGGCATTTTTCTGGGACATAGCCTATTTTTGCTATTTTTGTGCTTTCAACCTCCTTCCAGTTAATGGTAGAAATGGGTATGAAAGCAATAATGGATCCTAGAAATCTATACATTTCTGAAAAATTAGACAAAATTCTGAATTCAGAAAGGGGTCATTTGTGTAGATCCTTTAAGTTTTCTTTATAGAAACAAACAGTTAAATATAGGAAAAATTGAAACTTAGTTGAAAAAACTGCCATTTGTGTCAACGTTTTCACTTGTTACTTCTTCTAATTATGACAGCTATTTTAAATCAATATACCGTTACATCCGCTGGACCTTTCTGGTTGTGGCGATATATAGGACTTGTAGGTTCACCAAGAACCCGACGAACCCAGAGCCAATAACTGAGCAGCGTCTTGCAATGTTTTTTATTATGTACCGGGTATATAGCAATTATTCTGGAAAAATGTATACATGGAAAAATCGGTATGAAAGACACCTATGTATTTCTGAAATGGGAACAAAATATAGGGGCATATTATCAAGAAACGGCGTTAAAATTATCGCCGGTTTAGCGGCAGAAAACTGCCGCTAAAGCGGCGATAATGGGCTTGATAATATGTCCTGGAGAATCTCCAATAGAAGCCCATGTTCTGGTGTCAACATGGGCTTCTATTGGAATTTTCAGGCGCATATTATCAAGCCCATTATCGCCGATTTAGCGGCAGTTTTCTGCCGCTAAACCGGCGATAATTTTAACGCCGTGCTTGATAATATGCCCCATAGAGTTTAGAAACAGTAGATATTTGCACATTTCCGAAATTGGGAGTACCCATTCTAGCATGAGAATTATAGGTCATTTTTCAAAATGACTTCTTTTTTACACATTGTCTTTCATTTGGAAGGCAGAAATGCATCGAAAGTCAATAGGTAATAACAGTTGCTCTACAATTCTGTGTTACCCTAAGTCTTCCGATAAAAATGGTACCTCACTTGTGTGGGTAGGCCTAGTGCTCGTGACAAGAAACGGCTCAAAACGCAACGTGGACACACCACATTTTCACAGTGAAAAATGACCCTTTTTTTGCAAAGTGCTGAGCTGTAGTTTTTTAACCCTAGCTCTGCCGGCACCTAGGGAAACCTAGCAAACCTATACATTTTTGAAAACTAGACACCCAGGGGAATCCAGGATGGGGTGACTTGACTGGCTCTCACCAGGTTCTGTTACCCAGAATCCCTTGCAAACCTAAAATATTGTCCAAAAAAACACATTTTCCTCACATTTCTGTGGTGGAAAGTTCTGGAATCTGCGTGGATCCACAAAATTCCACCCACCCCGCGTTCCCCAAAGTCTTTTGAGAAAAACGGTACCTCACTTGTGTGGGTAGGCCTAGTGCCCGCAACAGGAAACGTCCCAAAACGCAACGTGGACACACCACATTTTCACAGTGAAAAATTACCCTTTTTTTGCAAAGTGCCTAGCTGTAGTTTTTGAACCCTAGCTCTGCCGACACCTAGAGAAACCTAGCATGGGATTCTGGGCATGAAAACGTTGGGGGATCCACGCAAGCCATACCTCCCTGTAATCCCCCGGGTGTCTAGTTTTCAGAAATGTGTGGGTTTGGTAGGTTTCCCTAGGTGGCCGCCGAGCCCGGGGCCAAAAAATCATGGGACCCCCCTTGCAAAACCAGGTTGTTTTGTGATAGGCAATTTTGATGTCACCTCAATACGTTTTGGGCCCTTGCCTGTCGCGGGTACTTGGGCCTCCCACACGAGTGAGGCACCATTTTTATCGGGAGACCTGGGGGAACACTGGGTGGTAGGAAATTTGTGTCAGCCTGGTGATGCCACAACTTTCCCACACAAAAATGTGTGAAAAAAGTGATTTTTTTCAGCTAAATTTCAGGTTTGCAGGGGATTCTGGGTAAGAAAACGTTGGGGGATCCACGCAAGCCATACCTCCCTGGAATCCCCCGGGTGTCTACTTTTCAGAAATGTGTGGGTTTGGTAGGTTTCCCTAGGTGTCCGCCGAGCACGGGGCCAAAAACCCAGCTGACCCCCCTTGCCAAACCAGGTCGTTTTGTGATAGGCAATTTTGATGTCGCCTCAATAAGTTTTGGGCCCTTGCCTGTCACGGGTACTTGGGCCTCCCACACGAGTGAGGCACCATTTTTATCGGGAGACCTGGGGGAACGCTGGGTGATAGGAAATTTGTGTCAGCCCGGTGATGCCACAACTTTCCCACACAAAAATGTGTGAAAAAAGTGATTTTTTCAGCTAAATTTCAGGTTTGCAGGGGATTCTGGGTAAGAAAACGTTGGGGGATCCATGCAAGCCATACCTCCCTGGAATCCCCCGGGTGTCTACTTTTCAGAACTGTGTGGCTTTGGTAGGTTTCCCTAGATGGCCGCCAACCCCGGGGCCAAAACCTCATGGGACCCCACTTGAAAACCAGGTTAGTTTGTGATAGGTAATTTTGATGTCGCCTCACTAGGTTTTGGGCCCTTGCCTGTCGCGGGTCCTTGACCCACCCACGCCAGTGAGGTACCATTTCTATTGGGATAGTTGGAAAAAGGCAGGGGGGTAGGAAATTTGTTGTTTCTGTCTGCAGCGTGAAAATCTTGGCACAATAATGCAAGAAAAATGTGACAGACACAATTTGAGGTTTGCAGGACATTGTGGGTAAGATAACTTGTTGGGATCCACAAGAGAGACATCACCATGTACTCCCATGGTTGTTTAGTTTATGACAATATCTACAGTTGGTAGGTTATTCTTAGATGGAATGTACACCATGGCAGAGAGACAAAAAAGACAAAGATTACTGCACAGCCATCTATTCCTCAAGCACACACACATACTGGTTGGATTTGGCACGAGGGCGAGTGATGGTTCAGTATATAGAATTTTATTAACAAGAGATTTCACAAAAATGAAATGCACTGTCAATAATTGAAAGGACAAAAAACTGAACCAGTGACTCGCAGCTCGTGAGCTGTAAAGCCATGTCAAGGCCCCAACTGCTTTACAGGCCATTCACACACCTTTCATACGTGATACACACAAGACCATTCACACCACCAGGCACGAAACCAACACATTACAACATTCACAAAAAGGGACAAGGTACATCCGGCTTGAGAAAGACAGAAAAGACAAATATTTGTGCACAACCACCTATTCCTCAAGCACACAGACATACTGGTTGGATTTGGCACAAGGGTGAGTGATGGTTCAGTATATGCAGTTGTATTAACCAGAGATTTCACAAAAATGAAATGCACTGTTAATAATTGAAAGGACGAGAAACTGAACCATTGACTCACAGCTCGTGAGCTGTAAAGCCACGACAAGGCACCAACCTCTTTACAGGCCATTCATACACCTTTCATACGTGTGACACATACAAAACCATTCACACCGCCAGCCGCAGGCCCAGCACATTACAACACTCACACCAGCAGACAGCGCCATTCAAGGGCCCATCACTTTCACACGCCCACATTCCTGACCCAGCAACCACACCAGCTCATGGATTGCGTGGAGTGGCGTTTGGCTAGCAGTGTGTGTAGTGACCAGCAGCTAGTCACTACTCACACACCGCCAGCCAAGCACCAGTCCACATACACCGCCAGCCGAGCGCCAGTCCACGCACACCGCCAGCCAAGCACCAGTCCACGCACACCGCCAGCCAAGCGCCAGTCCACGCACACAGCCAGCCAAGCGCCAGTCCACGCACACAGCCAGCCAAGCGGCACTCCACGCACACCGCCAGCCAAGCGCCAGTCCACGCACAGAGCCAGCCAATCGCCAGTCCACGCACACAGCCGGCCAAGAGCCAGTCCACGCACACTGCCAGCCAAGCGCCAGTCCAAACAAACCGCCAGCCAAGCACCAGTCCACGCACACCGCCAGCCAAGCGACAGTCCAAACACACCACCAGCCAAGCGCCAGTTCACGCACACCGCCAGCCAAGCGCCACTCCACGCACACCGCCATCACATTTAGGATTTTCTTATACAAAAAAGAAAACACAAACAAATTGCAAATAGATACACATCTACTAACACAAAATCTGAAACTAAATACACTACACAAATTCCAACCTTGAAACTGAACAAAAAATATTAAACAATAGAGACCAGGCAGTTCACTTTACCACTCATGGATGCTCCCAAAAATTATTTTGCGTATGGTACACTCTAAAATAAGCAGGCACACACAGCCCAGGGTTAGAAGGACACTCGGGCAGTACGTACGAGTCTCCTTCCGCATACCTCTTCGCCAACAGACTCTACATCTCCTACTGGGAAAGTCTTTGGAGGGTGTGGGAGGAATGTGATCAGGAAAGTGGCGTTCTTTCAATCTAGCCACATCCCTCACCACTCCAACTCTAGGAACACTTGCCTGTTCCACTACAACAAGGCTGCCTATTACAGACTCCTGAAACTTAGCAAAAGTCATCTTTGACTCAGGACAAGAATCCTTGAACAAAAGCATTAAAGGTTGCCAAGTGGAAAAGATGGATAGCCAACTTCTTATACCAAATGTAAGCCTTACGAAGAGCAGTGTAAGGTTCCAACCTCTGATCTACTCTATCAACACCACCCATGTGCCTATTATAGTCTAAAATGCACACAGGTTTGCGCGCTTCAGCAACCTGACCCCAAACAGTCACAGGTGAAGTGCTTTCATCATGGATGGTAGTCAGCATGTAGACATCTCTCCTGTCTGAAAACTTCACAGCTAGAAGTTCCTCGCAACGCAACCCACTGCACTGTCCCCGCACAAGCTTTTGACAAACAAGTTCTTTTGGGAAACCTTTACGGTTAGAGCGGATTGTGCCACAAGCAACAGTGTCCACTTTGGCCAATTCCCTGAACAACCGCACACCAGTGTAGAAGTTATCTACATATAAATGGTGGCCTTTGTTAAAAAGTCCTCTACCAAGTTCCCACACAAGTTTCTCAGTCACTCCAAAAGTGGACGGACAACCAGGGGAGTTAATCCTGGATTCATTACCGGTGTACACCCTGAAATTAGAGACATATCCAGTCCTACTGTCACACAGCATATACAGCTTAATTCCGTAGCATGCCCTCTTACTAGGAATGTATTGCCTAAAAACCAAGCGGCCCTTGAACAAGACCAAAGACTCATCCACTGCTATTTCTTTCCCTGGAGCATGGATCTCAGAAAATCGATCAACAAAGTGATCAATGACAGGCCGAATCTTAAAAAGATGGTCACACTCAGGGTGATCTCGTGGCAACGCTAAACCATTATCGACAAAATGCAGCATCCGAAGCAGAAGCAAATACCTATCACGACTCATGACTGCCGGAAATATAGCCGTTGCCATCAAGGGACTAGTAGACCAATATGAAGACATTGATGGATTCCTTAGCAAGCCCATCAAAAAAGTTAAACCCAAGAACTTCTTCATCTCTTCCAGATTTGTGGGAGTCCACCGGGTAGCTCTAGAGTTGGGTTAAGGCTGGCACTGTTGTCCCTCAAAAACTGTTCGGCATACAAATTAGTCTGCTCAACAATCTCTGCCAAAAACACATCGTCCATAAACAACTGAAAAAAATGTATCGGCAAAAAATGTTGTGTATTCACTCTACACCCAGGAACACCAGTAAAGTCTGGCAATGCCGGCTGCACCATGCCTGGGGCAACCCAGAGGTCATCACTTCCAACTGGAAGCCTTGCAGCCCCAGGCTGCAGCCCAGATGCCTCTTGCTGCACTATCGGCACATCAATGTCCTCCTCTAAAACAGGCACTTCATCCGCACTAAGAGTAGCTTCATCCACACTGAGAGTAGCTTCATCATCCGATGACACCATGTGGAGAGAAAACTCACTGCCTGAATCTTCCGTTCCCTCCTCTGCCTCAGATGCAGAGTCAGTCTCTGAACCATGGTCAGAGGAAGACTCAAAGAGCATACCAACAACCTGCTGAGCAGTAATCCTGCGGCTAGCCATTATCCTTACTAAGAAAGGAGACTGCACAAACAAGTCAACAACAACCAACACTGCTCAAAATAAGTAAGTAAAAAAAATGTGTGCCTTTATCACAAAGATCTAAGGGGCATATTATCAAGGGCTTTATCGCCGCTTTAGCGGCACTTTTTGCCGCTAAAGCGGCGATAATTTTATCTCCCTATCAGCAAGCTGTCGCTAACAGGCATTAGCGACAGCTTTCAGGCATTAGCGGCCGGTTTTACCATCGCCTTGCATGCCAGCGATAATTATCGCTAATGACATGCAAGGTAGGCGTTCCCCACTAAAAGCGACTGAAAACAGTCGCTAACACAACTAACCCCTATTAACAAGGCAGGCGAAGCGATAAAATAAATCGCGCTAAGCGCGTTTATCGCTAGATTTTAACACCTGCTACTGAGGATGACTTACCTGTTTAAAGTATAGGAGGTGGATTGTCAGGCTGAATCCATCCTTGCGTTAATGCGAGAATATCGCTGCTTTTCCGCGATATTCTCACATTTTGCCGCTATCGCTGGAAATGTTATCGCTATGGAGATAAACCTTGTTAATAGGGTGTTATCTCAGCGATATTTTCCAGCGATAGGCGGCGTTAAAAAAATTTGCGCTAAGCGCGGTTAGCGATAAATATCGCTATTCCTTGATAATATGCCCCCATATACTCAAACTATACAATTCACTTGCAAGAGACAGCTACACTCACCACCACCTACTCTGCAGAGAGACAGCAAAAACCAATGATATCCCACTAGAAAGAAAAAAACAAAATCAATTACTCACAAGACAACAAAATACACATCGAGCACAAATGCAAAACGTTTTTGACACTCAAAAAACAGAAGCCAAACATACTGCTATTATTACACCATTTGCAAAAAACACATTCATGCAGAGAAATGAAACTCATTTACATTGTACAAAAAAAAGTCTCTTAACAAACACAAGCAACTACACAAACAGCAGAACCAAAAGTAACGAAACCGCAACCTGGAACAGTCTAAAGAGCAAAAAGCTTTCAACTAGAACAAAAAGGGAGAAATAAAGCATTACAATTGCAATTCACAAGAAATAAAACAATTAACATTATAACATGCTGTGTCACTACCCAAATGGTCAATCTGCCAGATGGGCCTTCAAATAGGGCTGTGAAAAATGGGGGGTGAACTTGCCCAAGGGATCGGGTGAGCTTGTCTGAGGGTGGGGCAGAAAACAGCAGACAGAAATGTGCCCCCTTGCAAAAGAAATAAATCCCTGGTGCCTAGTAGGGTTTTCTGCCTCCCCTCCCGCCTAGGGCAAAAAGGCCAAAAAATGGGCAGATCTGTCCCCAGGAGGGGCAGAAAAACATTAACCAAATTTTACCCCCTTGGAAGCAACTATGTCGCTTCCATTACACACAAAACAAAATCCCTGGTGCCTAGTGGGTTTTCTGCCCCCCCTGGGGGCATAAAGGCCAAAATAACAGGCCGATAATACACATATAAAGAAAAATCTGCCCCCTGGAAGCGACCCTTGCCCAAGGGGTCGCTTCCATTTTAATTTCAAATAAGTCCCTGGTGTCTAGTGGAGTTTTCTGCGCCCCCCGGGGGCAGAAAGGCCAAAACAAAGGCCGATATGCCCCCAGGGGGGGCAGAATACACATTAAAAAAAAATGCCCCCCCCCGGAAGTGACCCTTGCCCAAGGGGTTGCTTCCATTTAAATTTTAAAGAACTCCCTGGTGTCTAGTGGGGTATTAAACGGGCCGATCTGCCCCAAGGGGGGGGGCAGAATACACATTTTAAAAAAATGTGGCCCCTGGAAGCGACCCTTCCCCAAGGGGTCGCTTCTGATTTTTTTTTAAAGTATCCCTGGCTCTAGTGGGCTTTTCTGTCCCCCCTGGGGCCAGAAACACCAAAAAACCCAGGCAATCTGTCCCCAGGGGGGCAGAAAAGTCTTTTTAAAAATGTAGCCCCCAAGGAAGCGACCCTTGCCCAAGGGGTCGCTTCCTTTTACTAAAAAAAACAACCCTAGTGCCTAGTGGGGGCATTCCTGCAGCACGATTGCGACGCTGTGTGCGATCGTGCTGCAGGAATGCCCTGTATTGAGACATCAGGGGAGAGGAAATACTCTTTCCTCTCCCCCGATGCCTCAATACATTACGAATTCCCCCCGCCACCGGAGCACACAAACTTACCGGCTCCTCCTGGACGCACTGGAAACAAATGGTTTCCAGCACGTCCAGCGCTTCCTGATGACCTCGGCGTGCGCTGTGCGCGCTGACGTCATGGGATTGCGTGGGGGGGGTCGGGGTGGCAGCGGAAACTCTTCCGCTGCCATCCCCCTTTGTGGGAGCTAGATGGGCTGCCCATGGGGGGAGCGCCAGCGCTTCCCCCATGGGCGGGTGCCATGACGGAGCGGTTCCGTCATGAGCACACGCCCACCGTGGCTCATGATGGAACCGCTCCGTCATGAGCATAGAAGGGGATAAACAACTCAAAAGTTGCCAAATCACACTCCTGATGAAAGACCTCCACTGGCTGCCTGTAGAAGCGGTTCCGTCATGAGCACACGCCCACCATGGCTCATGACGGAACCGCTCCGTCATGAGCATAGAAGGGGATAAACAACTCAAATGTTGCCAAATCACACTCCTGATGAAAGACCTCCACTGGCTGCCTGTAGAACAAAGAACAACCTTCAAAGTCGGCTGCATCATTTTTAAATCCCTTCACAGCAAAAGCCCCCTCTTTATCAAATCACGAATCTTGAAATATACTCCTAATCACCCATTAAGGTCTGCTCACTTGAACCTCTTATCAGTGCCTAACTTTAAGAAGCAAAACTGTGTGGCGCCAGATTTTTAGTCATCGCCCCCAAACTCTGGAACACCTTTCCCATCCATTAAACATGGAGAATGCACAAGCTCTGGAAGAAAAGAGGCTGGCCATTGAGGAAAAGAAAATGGCCCATGAGCTAAGCCTTAGAGAGCTGGACATTAGAACCATGGAAGTGGAGTCCAGCAGTAGTGGTGGCAGAGTACCTGCAGTGTAAACTGGAGAAGGGAAGGTTCACATCCCAAAGATTTGTTGTGGGGGAAATAGTTCTCTGCCTATGAGGTGGCTCCAAGGATGCACAAGGTTCCTGGGGAGTAGCTTGTGGAGACACATGCTCACTGTGGGGAGGGACACACTCCTGACACTAGAGGTAGAGGATCAACATCATCCCCATGAATGGCATACTTGTTAGTAAATTTGCGCTGACCCCTGAGAAACATAAATAGAGGTTCAGGGGCAGCCACAAACTTTCCACAAAGACCTGGGTGGACCTTTTGATTATTCAAGCAAGACACTGAAGGGCTGGGTGAGGGACTGCAAGATTGATGATTATTCTGGGCTGTACAACCTAATTTTGAGGGAGCACATGCTGGATATTTGTTTGACAGAGCTGCGACAACACCTGGTTGATAGCAAGCTGACTGACCCCAGGAAGCTTGCTGAAGAAGCATACATCTGGGTCAGCAGCACAGTCCAAAAAGGTACCTAGCGGTGACTCCAAGAATGTTGATTCAGGTGCCACCCCAGCAGAGGGAGCAGGAGATCAAGGGAGACCCAGACAAGTCTCAAGTTAAGGGGGAAGGAAAGGTTTCCCATGTCCCTTTGAGAGGAAGGAGGGAGATTATGAGCGGTGGCCCACAGCGCCCAATTTCAAACCCTGCTGTTTTAATTGTTCTAAACTAGGACACAGGCAGGGGGACTCTATCTGTACAAAGAAACCACCCACTGGAGGGAACTCAACAGGAGTGGCCAATGTGGTCTTAGCAGTAAATAGTCACCAGGGGCAGGCCATAGACCATGCAATGATCTCCCTCAGCTGGGAAATAGACTCAGAGGGTGAGCTGGTGTCCCCTGATGGTGAGAGTCATCGCTTCCACCAGGTGAAAGTTAATGGGGTCCCATTCACTGCTGTGTGGGATGCTGTGGCTTGCCAGACCATGATTGTGGAAAGGCTAGTCTCCCCAGAGCAGTACACAAGCCAAGTGTGTAGGGTGACTCAGGCCCAGGACTTTTTCCCCCCTATGGCACTGGTGTCAATAGCGTGGGGTGGTGTGGGGTGGGGAGGTGACCCAGAGGAGTGTCATAGTTAGTCCCCAGATGTCCATAGACTGCATTCTGGGGAAGGAGTTTCCCCCAGTGTCAGGAGAACTGGGAGGAGTCAGCCACAGGCACCCTGCCAGTTCAGTTTTCTGGGGGTACCACTACCACTCCACAGCAGAGGTTACAGATGCCCAGATGGAGGGGGAGGGGGAGGGGGAGAAGGACACGCCCCTGACTCCTGTTCAGCCTAAGGGTACAGAACCTGGGTTGAAGGACAAGTTTCAGGACACCACCCCATAACTGTTGGGAACTGGAGTGGAACAAGGGTGCATGGCACCTGGGGCTACTGCCCCCACTCAGAGAAACCACAGAGGTCAGAGCCCCCTTGACACTGACAGCTATCAGTGACCTCTGTTGGTTGTTGTCCTTCTAGGCAGAGTTTTCCTTGGGTTGAGGACAGAAGTCAGACCCAGGGGTGAAATGAGTCATATCACTTTGTTGGTCATGATGGTACTATCTACTAGGATGCATCTGTGAGCAAATTAAGGTTAGGTGCTACACAGATGGGTCCGCGGGTAAGGAGAAGGGTTCTTCATGGGTCAGCTCAGTGAGTATAGACAGAGGGATCCAACTGGTTTCAGAGCGGAATAGAACTGGCAAGTGCCCCTACAGTACTGGGCCATTCTCCATGTTCTATCGCCATAAGCAGAGAAGTCAATCAAGGTATTGATTAGTCCACCCTTGCTTTAGGCTGGAGGGGGGCATGCTTATTTTATTTTTATTTAAAAGGGTTTTCTATAGCGCAAACATTACCACTGGGGGTATCAGAGCGCTTTACAGTTTGTAAGTCAAGAAAGGATGCGAGGGGTAAAAAGAGAACAACCAAACAAAATACAATCTTAACATTCTCATAGAACTGGGAGCCATAGGAAGCATTGGAAGCTAGGGATCAAAGGCAAAAGTATCTTCATCCGTATCGTTTTTGCTTCCTTGCAAAAGGAAGTAGAGGGATTTAGTCTATGTTGCGAACATGGTCAAAGGGGGTATCATAGCACTTTACAGTATATCAGTTGCGAACGGAATAGGCGGAGGTAACAGTGGACCAACAGATCCGCAAAACAGTCTTCACAGTCTCAAACCAACTAGGATGTCCTCTAGCGCCTTGGAAGCTCCATTTCTATGGCAAAAATGTCTTCATCAGTATCACTTTAACTTCCTTTTTGAAAAAGGCAATAGAGGGATTCAACCTGACTTCAGGGGCCAAGGAGTTCCATATCCTCGGGGCGATACCCGAGAAGGCTCGATTGTAAGTTTTTTTTTTAAATTGAATTTTTGTGGTTTGAGCAGTAATGTGCTGGCACTTCTAGAGGACTGAGATCCACCCGAGAGCTCCAGTTTTTCAGCGAAGTACATCGGGGTGTTGAAATGAATGGATTTATGTGCCATACATGCAATTTTTAGTTGTATCCTAGCTTCATATGGGAGCCAATTTAGGGATATCAGCTCTGGCATGATATGATTGTTTCTTTTAGATCCTATTATGAGCCTTGCAGCAGAATTGAGGGCAGCCCTGAGAGGAGCCGTCTTCGATCTACGAAGGCTGCAAAGGGTTGCGCTTCCATAATCCAGCTTAGAGATCACTAGGGCTTGCACTGCAACCTTTAAGTCATATGAAGGGAGGAAAGGTTTTATTTTCCTTAAGATGCTGACTTGGAATTTCGCTCCTTTGGTGAGTGTACTAATGTGCTTCTGCATGTTCAGACTCTTGTCTAGCATTATTCCCAATGAGCTTGTGGAATCAATGATGTGTGGCGTGCAATTAAGAGCTATTACTTGATTCATCCATTCTTCGATGACTGGAGACTGCTTGGGTGGTGCGATTAAGAAAATTTCCATTTTAAGAACATTTAGTTTCAGGTGGTTACGTGTCAACCAGCTTTGTGTTTTCAGCAGGACTGAGTTGAGGGACCTGATGTCCTCAGGGGAGGCGACCTTCAGGTAAAGTTGGGTATCGTTGGCATACATGTGATAGTGAATGCTGGATGATTTCAGAATTCCTGTTAAAGGCTCCATGAACAGGTTGAAGAGAGTGGGTGAAAGCGCGGATCCCTGTGGAACCCCCAGCGTGACCAGTGAAGGATCAGGCAGGGACTGGTTCACCTTGAAGCTTTGGGTTCTATTGTGGAGAAATGAGGAGAACCAGTTTAGTACAGGCCCAGAAAGCCCCATCCTGTGCTCCAAGAAGTCAATTAGGTTGCCATGCTTAACAGTATCAAAAGCTGACGAAAGGGCAAGGAGGATCAGTAGGCAAGATTCATTTTGATCTAGCAATCTTAGCGCATCATCTACAATGTGAGTGAGAGCGGATTCTGTGCTATGATCCTGGCGGAAACCGAATTGAAATTGGTCCAGGAGTCGGAATTGTTCAATGTGGTTGCAAAGCTGGACTTGTACACATTTCACCAGGAGCTTTGCCAACGTGTGGATGTTAGAAATTGGGCGGAAGTTGTGTAGGTCAGAGGGATCTGCGGATGGTTTAGTTAAATAAGGGTAACCTGCCCAGACTTTAGGCAGTCCGGAATAGCACCTTGCAGAAGTGAAGCATTGACAATCTTATTCTAGAGTGGGAGTATGAAGTCTCTGATCTCTGAGAAGAAGTTCGATGGCAGGGGGTCGTTGACATGGTTAGATGGTCTCAGAGTAGCCAGAGTTTTGCGTATAGTACTTTCATCCAAAGTTTTGAATATGCTCCAAGATGTGTTGTTTTTTGGGGGGGCAGAGCCGAACGGGCAGGACGACATCCGACCAAGGAGGAATGAGGGTGTTAGGAGGTGCGATCTAAAGGTGCTCCAAGGTTGACCGTAGTTCGGCTTCGATCTTAGTGGTCTTATCAGAGAAGAATCAGTGAATTCTTCGCAGTTAGGCTGCGGACCTGGACCCAATGAGGAAAGGTTAGGTTGACTGTTTGATGGAAGCTGATGAGCTCGAACAGTGTTTTTGGTTGGATTTTTGCTTGCTCTAATTGGTTTCTGAAAAAGGAAGCATTAGAGCATCTGATGCGTTTGTTATAGATATTTCTTAAAGATCTCAGCTGGCTGAGATGTTCGAGGGAGGGAGAGGATCGCCACACTCTTTTCGCTAGTCTCAGATTCCGTCTTTTAGTATTTAGACTATTGTTGTACCAAGGTTTGGAGACTTTGGAGGACAATCTTTTTAGCTGTAGAGGCGCCAATGAGTCTAGAACACTTGTCATGGAGTGTTTATAGTGGTCCGTAAGGTCACGAACATCAGACATGTCCACAGGAGGGGGCAGGATATTATCACAGAGAGCAGTCAGATCACGCAAGTTGATGTTTCGTAGACATCGTTTCCAGTGTCTAGGGTTCTTAGGCTGGACTCTGTTATCTCTCACAGAATCTGAGATGAGGAAGGTGATGCAGTGGTGGTCTATCCAGTCACACAGGATGATAGATTCAAGGTGAATGGAGTTGAGCTTACCGAAGACTAGATCAAAGGTAGCTCCTTTAATGTGAGTAGGGCTGTCGCAAATTTGGATGAGGTTAAGGTCTACCAGGAATGATTTAAGGCTATTGACTGCCACATCATTCATGTCATTCCAGTGGAGGTTGAAATCTCCCAGGAAGATCTGAGTGCCATGAAGATCTGCGTTAGATGAGATGATATCCATGATCTGTTCTATGACGGGAAGGTTGTCACATGGAGGGTGGTAGAACGTGTGCAATTTGCATAGATGTTTATTGCTATAAGCAACCTCAATGCACAGGTATTCGCAAGACGGCAGGAGAGCCGCTTGTGATCGTTTGACTCATAGACTGCTACAATGTATACAAGTGATGCGGCCACCTTGTCCGCTAGATCTATCTAACCTATTGATGTCGTAGTTAGTAGGCACTAGTATGTCCAGGATGGGTGCAGATGAGTCATTTAGCCAGGTTTCAGTAAGCATTACAAGGTCAAGGCCATATGCAGGGATGAGGGAAGCAATGTCAGCAGCATGTCTTACTGCCGATCTGCAGTTGAGAAGCAAGCATTTAAGTTTTGGGTTGGTGTCCAGTGTGGTAGAAAGTGTGGTGGTGACTCTCGTAAGGTTGTTCTCATTTAAGGCTGTGGAGTTTACCCTAGGTTCTCTGAAAGGGTCCGTAAATATTGCTTCTATTTGGTGCAAGTTTTTTGTAGTGGCGTAGTGTGTAGGATCATATGAGAGTAGGAGGGAATGGATATATTTGTGAGACAGTGGATCTTTAAATCTCGAGGGTCGGGAGGGGTCATTAGGGTGGAGTACGGTTTTCCAACTTTGGGGTGGAGATGCCTTGTTTGGTGATGACCTAGTTGGTGGGGGGGAGCAGGAAGCCTGGTGCACGAGTTAGATGGGAGTGCGTGGTTAAGGCAGTTAGTCTTTGTGGACCAGCTTAACTTCTGATTAACGGACAGCTCCGAGGTGATATGTAATAGGCTTCGAACCTCTGCCTTAAGTTGTTGGAGGCAAAGTGTGATCTCATCTAGTCTGGCTTCCAATGAAGTGTGGGAGTCAGTTTCCGAGGCTTGGAGCAGGGGACCCAGCGGTGGGGAGAACTAGTGGATGATGGGATCGAAAGGCCTGGAAGAGCCTGCAGATGCAAGATGGGGTGGGATTCATGGACTTGGGGCTGGGGGCTAGGAGGGTGGGTTGAGTTAGGGGTAGAAGGGTTAGACAGATATTGACCCGAAAGAACCTGCGGAAGCAGGGTAGGAGATTGTGGAATAAGTTGGAGGATGAGAGGAGCAGCCCTTGGCCAAGAGGCAGTATTGGGGTCATAGGAGACATATTAACCCAGTTCGGACGATCAGATACCAGGGGTGTGACCGATTTTGATATTAGGAGAGTCTTGGGTACACTCACAATATCTGCCGTAATGGGCTTGGAGGTCAAGAGACTAATCGGGGTGATGGTGTGACTTATGGAGCTTGGCAAGTCAGAGCTAGCTGCTCTAGAGGAGAGGTGAACATGCATACTAGTTTGGTGGATTCACTGGAGGGACTCAGTCCCACCTGTAATAGAAGGAGAGTTGCTATTATATGTGGTGGTCATTAAGTGGGAGCCACGAGGTGCCAAGGTAAGGTCAAAAGAGGAGTCGAGGATGTGAGATGATAAACTTTGAGGAGTCTGGGGGTCCCCTGAGAAACTGGAGGCTCCTAGTGAGGGGGAGGATTTAATGCTAGTCACTGTGTTCTTCATGATGGAGAAAATAGTGTAAAACATGGCTAGGTTGCCGTCTGAGGCCTTGGATAAGGATAGTCCCATTTTTGTAAAGGGAGATGGAGCTTCTGCTCTTTATACCGGCTAGAAGGCAACCGTCACTCTAAGACCATGTGGAGTCTTCATGGAAGTGGAGATCTGGAGCAGTGAGTAGAGGGCCTTCCTCCATTTAGCGTGTTGTTTTGTATAAAAGATGAGATCACTTATTGTAGCACCTTTTTTAATGGAGAAGTAGGGCTCTGAGATAAGGTTTTCAGGGTGGGATTTAAGTAGTCTATGTTTAAAGCTTTTTGCAGCATTTTTTGATAGGTTAGGGGATGTTTAATTATGAAAGTGTTCTGGCCTGACGGCTCCAGATTAGGAGAGATGGAACTTGAAGGCTTTGGATCTATGTCAAAGCTAAACTTAGCTAGTGGCATAGGCAGAGTAAATAACTAGGGTTAAGGATCCAGTTAGTAACAGGAGAGCATGTCTACGGCCAGAAACTGTAGAGTCTGTGTGTACAGTTTACACTGGCATGTTGACCTGTCATTAAAAACCCCTTTGCCAAGCCTTAAACTCCTCTTTTATTACATATAAGTCACCCCTAAGTAAGGCCCTAGGGAGCCCATAGAGCAGGGCGGTGTGTAATCAAAAGGTAGGACATGTACTTTTAACTCTTCAATGTCCTGGTAGTGAAAAACACCCACATTCGTTTTTCACTACGGTGAGGCCTATACCTCAATTATTGCATTTATCAGCTGTAATTCTTGATTAAAAAAGGAATACATCTATCATGTTTCATATCATTGGAATGGTAATGATAAGTCCACTTTACTGGTAAAGTTGAATTGATTAGTACTCTTTTAAAAATGACTCTTTTAGAAAGATGCAATTTTTCTGCCCTTAGCCCTGTGTGCCTGCAGCCTGTCTCCAATACACGTCTGGGGTGGGTGACAGCTGGACTTTGTGCATTCCCTCTAGACAGCCACACACAAAAAAGCTTAGGTGTGACTGAGTGGCCATCCAAATACTGATAAATCATCCTGGGCAGGATGGAAGGGAGGAGCTGACACCTGAATAGACTGTCTCCTGCCGCTACACAAAGGGCTACATACCCCCCTGGAGTGAGCCTGGAGCCAAAGCTGGGAGAGAGGGCCTCTGTGCACTTCAAAGCACCTCTTTGAAGTCACCCCCACTTCAAAAGCACAACTGGGTATAAGAACTGGACTTCTGACCCTACCCCTTCAAGACACCACAGGATCTGTGAAGAACTCTGCCAGGAGGAAGGACTGGTGATCTGCTAGGACTGCCAATCTGCTGGACTTGTTGCTCTGGAAGAACTGCTTTTCTGCTGTGCTGGCCTTCTGCCTGCTACCCTCTGCCCTGCTGAGGAAGGACTGGACACATCTCACTTGAACCCAGAGTGACTCCAAAGGCATGCAGGCTTGCCCCCTGTTATAAGTCTCAGATTCATCAAAGACTTCTCATCCACCTGCAACAGCACCTGGACTTTGCTTGCTGCAAGTCTTTTGCCCTGCCAAGTGGTGCCAATCCAGTCCTGGGCTATTGGAATTGGTTATAAGGTCCTGCAACTAGTAGAAACATTGTGCCGATCGGAAATGGCACATCTCCCTTGATGCTGACACATCACCGCTGCTGCACAGACCATGGGACACGCATTGCCGAATGTGCTGTGCATCACCTCCAGTTCCCGACGCATTGCCTTCATCCTGCGGCTCGACGATGATGCATCTCCGATTTGCACGGCATGATAACGACGCATCTTCTTTGATCCAGCGGTTCGACGCCAATGTATTGCCTCTTTGCTTCTTGCATCTCAATTCCATCAGCGATGCATCCCAGGAACTTTTCAGCGGGCCAAGGCTGGTCCCTGTATATGACCCATGCTCCATCATGGTTGGCCTTAACTTTTTGATTTACCCCTGTAAAGCACGACCAGAAGTCCCCGGTTGGCACTTTCAGCTTTTAAGCACTACATTTTCATGTATTATTTAAAAATTTAGAACTCTGTTTATACTTATTGGATTTTTTTTGTTTTTGTCTACTTCGTTAATAAAAACATAAGCTATTTTTCTAAGCTGGTGTGAAGTCTTTTTGTAGTGTTTTTAATGTGTTACTGTTTGAAGTGTTGCACCAATACTTTACATATTGCCTCTGAAGTTAAGCCTGTCTGCTCTGTGACAAGCTACCAGAGGGTAAGCACAAGTTAATTTATGGCTTGTATTTGACTTATCCTGACTAGGATTGTAGTTCCTGCTTGAACAGGGTGCAAATCTCCGTCAACCAGAAACCCAATTTCTAACACTGGGCCACAAGGGAACTCACATACCACCATCTTGATGCCTACCTAGTTAAGGATTTAATTCATGATGTGGTGGACAGTCTTCAAAGCCTAGAGGGGAATGGGGCAAGAATATCTCCATAGTTTGTCACACCATTACACCTTGGATGTTGTTTAAACTACCACCAATGATAGCAGAACTGGGATCAAGAGCCCTTTGACTGCCAATGACATCACAGTGTTGTCCCTTTGTCCCTCCCCAGTTCCATCTAAGTACCTCAGAAGCCGTGTATTTGCTGCTAAAGGGCTAAAGTGGAAACTACAGAAAGAAAACTGAGATTGTGAAGCAATGTTCTCCTATTGTTTTGGCAGCTTCCTTCATAATCTCTGAGGCCAGGGTTTTTAACTGCAGTGACAGGGGTAGCAAAGAAATAAGGTAGCAATAACAGCTGCTATTCCTGGCTTTCCCTAATTGACAACCACATATTATGACTTGGATGCAATCTTAAATCTGGGAAGACAAGTTTAATCTGCAGTCAAATGCAAAAGCAACAACGTGTGAGGCTTAGAACTGTTGAAAAACTCAGCGCTGAGCTAATTACCAGCCTCCTATCTGGATGTTAAGACTGCAAATTGCTTTCAACTGTACATTTTACTCCTTAGCCTCGATGGCAGCCATTTTTGAATGGATTGTATTCTGACTGTAATAGTATGGAGTATTGATGCAGTTGGTTTAAGACTTGTGACTATATTTGAGGAGCTGCAGTGGCGGCTGGTGAATTTCAAAAGTGGTGAGGCATGAATACTACCTCCAGCTGGACCAAATGAGCGAGGAAACCAAGCAAGCCTAACTTTCTCTGGGAGGGTACTTAGAAGGCGTTTTTCACCTCAGAAAACCTGGAGAAAAATTAGGCCAAGCCTTGCATTTTTCAAGCACATTTTAAGTCGGAATCAGGGTATTCATGTGTTTGTGCTCCTTTTGTCTTTCCATGTACCGCTGCAGCCACAGTTGAAAAGTGTGGAGCTTGTGTAAGAATCACACAAAACCTCAGGGGGATACGAAACGCATGCCAGAAACACCTTCGGTTTATACAGGCAGTTGAAAGAGTTTAAAGAGGACAGGAGCATAAGTGAAACACATATTTCCAAGGAAACGCTCTGATATCCACCTGGCATATTTTCCGTGTCAATACAGGCTACAATTAAAGTAACACGTTAATATGGAGGTTTATGATTGTGGGTTCGCATATGAATCCCAGTACCCAGCAACAAGTGGAAATGAATAAAGCAGCTGAGTGCGCATATGCCTAATGCAAAACTGCAAGCATTGCATTCACAGGAAGCATTAACCACAAATCGCAGTGAGGAACTCGCCATCTACGCGCTACAATAAAGATTTCAGCACCTGTTTTTAAAAGCGATGCCTGCGCTCTTTTTGTCTGCTCTGTTTATGCTCTGCTCATACCCGACCTGGCTCCGAAACGAAGTCAAATCTTCATTTTAATACGCCTACCTTCTTTCAATTACAGCACGCCAGTTTGAAGGTACTTGTGCTTTAGGAAGGTGCTGCCAATGAGTCAGTCACGGAAACATGGCCTATCACTGTGTGGTTACAAAGTAATGCCGCGCAGAATTCCGGGAGAAAAGCTACTCAACTGTACGCATTTTATTTACCTCAGAAAAAATGAGGGTGTCCTTCAGAATTTGAACTTGTGACAACGTAATCAAACGCAGATTCCTTCACTAGAAGTACTTAGTCCACTGCACCACCACAATATTTTTCTTATTTAAAAAACAAGCTGCCCGTTACTGCTTCTACTGCTTTTACTGCAACCAACCAATTCATATTCCACGTCAAACCGTCATATGTTCCTGCAGCTGGAGCCGACATGCTCACGGTGGGGGGGGTTAGGAGGGAGTCACGGGTGGGGAATAAGAAAATAAAAAGTTACTTACCGCGCCGCCTCCGCTCCTGGCCACCTGGCCGGGGTAATGGTGCAGCCGGAATCGGATCCCGCGTGTTCCTACAGGAAGCAGCCAGCAGGCAGCCTCCCTCCCCTACCCTAAGCCAATCACAACGCTGCAATGGCAGCGTTGTGATTGGTGAGGCGCAGTGGACAGCGCCCCAGCCGGGCCATTTTCTCTATGTAGGCTGCATGCAGCAGCCTACATAGAGAAAAAGGGGGAGTGCGCATGACTGCTTTGTTCGGCCCTGGGGCCGACCAAACAGTTAGTACCCACAACAGAGGGCAAAGCCACTCCCCCCCTGCCCTCGAGCAGGACCGCCCACAACCAGGCACTCCAGGCACTTCTGCTTTCTCGCAGTGCGAGAGGCAGAAACATAAAATGGTAGTTTTACCATTTTATGTTTCTGCCTTCTCGCACTGCGAAAAAGCAGTGGGGCGACGCCCCCATGGAGGAGCCACCACTCAGGAGCTGTTCTGTGAATTCAAGCAACTAATAAATATTAATAAATATACATTTTCCTAAAACTGTTATCCAGAAAACACTGTCAATAAAAACAAGACGCATTAAATTAATGTTATCTCAATAAACACATCTAGTAAAACACATCTGTGCTACAATGTTGCAAAATAAACTAATAGCACCTAGGTAACATTGTTATCCCAGTAGTTCTAGGATAGATGTGGTAGGAATCCAAAAAGAATGGACAAGATGATTGAGAACTAAAGACATCACCTACTCCACCCCAAACACCATTTTAGAAAAGGCTCATTTAACCCCTGACCTCTCAAAAAATCATCTCTCTTGAACCAGTCGGCTCCAACAAAATCAGTCAGTGTAGAGTGCTCCAACCTTCTTGTTAAAAATAGTCAATGCCCATCTTCAGTCTCACAACACTTTCATCAGTATAGACCCACCTGAATACAACTTTTGTCCATTCCGTAAAAACAAAACAAGTCTTGTCACTCAAAGGAGACATTTACTAAAATCACTAAAAAATGTAAGTCCGTTTTCATATAGCGCAGCTACTCACCCTTACGGGTCTCAAGTCGCTGGGGGCCGTAGGGGAAATTAAGTGAGCTATTGCCCAGAGTCACATGGTGCTGAGCTGCCGCCGGAGCCGGGCATCGAACCGTGAACCCTGTGCTCCGAAGTCAGCTGCCCTGGCCGCTGCACCACACCTCTCCAACTAGACATGAGTACTCTTAGCATTCATATGATACATGACTTCTCCAATGCCTTCAACACCGTGTTCCCCAATATCCTTGAAAAGCATCTCCAAGCAGTGGCCAGTTCATGTACCTTTTCCTCAAATGGTTAAATTCTGTCCTATCCATCTGCTACCACAGTGCAGGACTCAGAAATATGTCCTCCCATTCTTGTCCACAAGTGTTAATGCCTGCCCTACCACCTCTTCAAAATCTATATCAAATCACTCATGGAGCTCTTATGCTCCTTTGTTGAAGACACATATTTTCATTATGGTGAGAGGAGAACATGATCAATTTACATACTAGCTATAGAGCCTTGAGGCCTTTGAGCTCTGGAAAGAATAGACCAGCATAAAAGACATAAACTAATAAGCTGAGATATTTTGCCTAAGCCCTCTCCCACATCCTTTGAGAAATGGCCGCCATTGAGGCTAAGGATCATAATGTACAACATGATGTAGTTCTTGGCCTCAACACTCAGGTAGGATGAGTAATGAAAATCCTCTTCCAGCTGAATCTCCTTGAACAATCCACTACACATACATGTTGGGAATTACACCATGGTAATCTGTGTGTTTGTCAACTCATCCATGTCATTATGACAAAGCAGTCTCCCTGCTAACACAAACTGCCATTTTAAGGTCGTTTGTAGTCTGGATAGAACCTATAGAGTCTTTTACCTTCACCTTTTGAAACCTCCAAGAGCTGCCATTGTACCACAAGACCCACAAGAGAGCTCATGGAAACACAACGTAATCAATGGAGTGAGAAGGATAAATGTTGTCTGGTAACATGCATGCATGGTTTAATGGTTTAAAAAATATTCCATATTTAACCTCAGTCTTAACAGTGGAATTGGAAACATATTCTTTTCTCAGTTTTGCTTATCTTCATTTAATGGCTGTTTTTCTTCACGCAACTGGAAAAGATTTGTTCTCAAAATATAAGATACTCCAAGGCTAAAAGCCATACTTCTTTCAGCTTCAGCTTCAAAACTCTGCTCTTGACCCCAAAACCCAAAGCTATTGCGCAAGCATATATTTTTATCGCCAATATAAAACTAACATCTCCAAGCCTCTTTGTGTCCTGATCCCTGCACAATTGTTATCTGAAGAAAGGTCTCTGGGACTCTGAAAGCTAATGAGTTCTACTAGTGCTGAATTTTATTTTCAGAAGGTACGAAACTTAGAGTGTTCGAACTTCCAAGCAACTAGGCTGCAAAGTGTTCAGAAGGCAGCAGGGTGCTTCAACTTCTGCGTGCGAGAACATTCACGACTAAACATGCCCTCTTGCTTCCTGTGCAGTCGAGTTTCTTTTAAACTAATGTGCCTCATCTAGTATTTCCTGTAAGCTTAATAACCGAAATATCTCTTTAAAAATACAGTACAATCATTATTTCTTACCCCTGCACCCGCTGGGGGCAGGGGGGAGAGATGACGGCATGCTGAGGTCACCGCGCTATGCTCTCCCCTCTCTCCTCCCTTCTTTTCTATAAACCGAGGATTCGCCCCTTCTTTATGTGTGTAAAATATGCAAGGATCACTGCTGAGTATGCAGTATAGAGAAGACCAAATATTCAGCTAGATATCCCGCCGACCTGCTCAGTCCAGCACAGGCACAAACTGCTGTCAGCAAAAATAATACACACTTGGTCTGCCCAATCAATTCTGATGGCGCCTCCAAGGACTGCAGCTGTTTGTGGTGGCCTAGGAAGCAGTGGCGGCTCGCCGAGGGAGTGGTGCGTGGCGGTGGGGCGGGGGAGGTGCAGGGTGGGGGTAGTGGACTCGGACTTACGACGGACAGAACTCCCTCTGAGTTCTGTCCATCGTATGTCCGAGTTCGCTACCCCCCCACTCTGCCCCTCCCCTGTAATGTCGCGGCCCGGACCGCACTAGGTGGAACGCCGAGGGAGGGTGAATGCTGTAAACCCCCCTCGAGCGTAACTCTGTTGGGCTGGCCCGGCGTACGCCTGGCCAGCGTGTGGAAGATGAATAAAGGGGGCAGGCGTGCTGGGCGTTTCCAGTTACGCACTAGCCAGCAAACTAGCCAGGCCTCACGTGTCTCATTGCCGGCCCTGTAAGGCCCCACCAACGACACAACATTGGCGACGAGGTGGTCTCACCCCTCGCAGAGCTCGAGTGTACCTCAAGCCAGCCACCTGTTTCCACGCATGCACGCGTGGCCGAGCGCCGGGGGCCCCTACGCCACCCCACTGGCTCCGCCGCCTCCGTCACGGCCTGTCCGCGGCCGCCGCTGCATTACCTGCCCCACTGCAGCGAGTGTGTGTGCCGGACCGCGACTCCGCTCACCCCGGGACGGGAGCGCCGAGTCTGCCAGCCGCGGCACCGCCATCAGCTCTTCGGCCCCGGTGAGTGTCCCGGGTGCGCAGTCAAGCGCGAGGGCGCGCTGCACAACAGCTGGCCCACACCCCGTCACGGCCCTCTCTGCGGCCCACCGCCTACGCTGCCAGGCCTGCGTGAAGGTGCAATGTTGCTGCCCAGGCCCCACCGTCCCTTCTGCCTACCGCTACCTCACAGCCGGCCTCTGCAGCCCCAGTGGGCCCTGCCATCCCGGCGACAAGTGCCAGCAACAGGCTTCAGCGCTACCCCGCAGCCACTGCCGAGAAGCGCTGCCAGGACACTCTGCTGACTGGCCGGCACATGCCCACCACGCACATCTTCCATGAGTGCACGCCCTGGTACAACCCCGCCTACTCGCCTATCCTCATGGCGACCCTTCCGCACCTGGAGCCCTTCATCATCACAGGCCCGCCACCCTCCCAAGCGGCCCGCTGGAAGGTGTGGGTGGAGCGCCTAGAAACGTACTTTGACGCTGCGGACATCCCGGTGCCGCGACGTCGCCCCATGCTGCTTCACCTTGGAGGGGCTGACATACACAAGATAGCGAAGACGGTGCGCGAAAATGGCCCTCCCAGGAACTACGCCACGATGCGTGACGCCATTACCGCCCACTTTGAGCCATACGCCAATCCGGATTACGAACGGTTTCTGCTCCGCCAAGCACGCCAACAACCGGACGAGTCAGTGGACGTTTTCCACGCGAGGCTCAAGGAGCTAGCGAGCACGTGCACCCTCCCAGATGAGGATGACGAGGTGAGGGCGCAATTTATCCAGGGTTGCGCATCGTCGAAGTTGCGGGAACGCGTCTTGGAGGCCCACAACATGCCGATGAGGGACATTCTCACATTGGGTCGCTCCAAGGAACTGTCCAAGGCGAGGGCAGCACATATGGAAGCCAAGCCTGCAGTGGTGGTCAAGGAAGAACCAGTGTGCGCCATCCGGACGGATGCCCGACACCCGCGGGCGAAAGACAGCGTGCCCGCAACGCAGCCGTCCAAGCAGCCCCAGCGAAGCCGCCCGTGTGGGTGGTGTGGAGGCCCTTACCCCCATGAGTGCGCCTGCCCTGCGAGCGGCAAGACCTGCAGTGCTTGCGGGAGACTAAACCACTACTCGAAAGTATGCCGTTCGTCACGAAGAGGGACGGCGAGAGGCCCACGCAGACAAGTCCGAGCACTCGGCCCACCCGCGACGACCCACACAGCAGCGATATGGACGATGACGAAGTGACCACAGTCCACGTGGTTCGAATGCTGCACTCTCTCTCAGCCTCTCAACACGCCACGCCGATATGCGAAATCGACGTACAAGGCCAGGTAGTGGCTGCGCTAATTGACACCGGTGCCACAATCAATCTCATGGCCGCCAGCATATACCGGGGCTTATCAAATCCACCCCGCTCCGCGAAACCAGAGTACAAGTCTATGCATTTGGGACTCAAGCTCCCCTTCGACTGTGCGGGGTATTCCAGGCCGACCTCTCCCACGAAGACATCCAGCAGCAGGCCAAAGTGTATGTGTCTCAGGAAGGAGCCGGGTTTCTGCTCAGCTGCCGCACCGCCCAGGACCTCAATCTCATCCAATTTGCCTTCACAGTACACGCCCAGGACCTCAGCGGGCTGCTACGGGACTTCAGCTCCCTCTTCGAAGGCATCAGCTGTTTGAAGGGCCCAGCCATCCAGCTGCATATCGATAAGTCAATT
The DNA here is from genome assembly GCA_963921515.1 of Calotriton arnoldi. NCBI lineage: Eukaryota > Metazoa > Chordata > Amphibia > Caudata > Salamandridae > Calotriton > Calotriton arnoldi. The sequence goes on along the minus strand of CAWUFW010021992.1, from coordinate 80,317 downwards.
GCGCCGGTGGCCCTCCGACACCGGCGAATCGCCTTCCATCTTCGTCCCAAAGTGGAGGCTGAGCTGCGTCTGCTGGAAAAAGCCGGAATCATTGAGCGAGTGACAGGCCCCACCCTGTGGGTGTCGCCCATCGTCGTCGCAAAGAAGCCAAAGCAGCCAAACGCAGTCCGGATTTGTGTAGACATGAGGATCCCAAATCTTGCCATCAAACGGGAGCGCCACCTGACCCCGACTGTAGATGACATAATCGGAGAGCTAGCGGGGTCCCGGTGGTTCTTGAAAATGGACCTCCGTTCCGGATATCATCAGGTCCCCCTCCACCCGGACTCAAGGCCCATCACGGCATTCTCTACCCATGCAGGGCTCTGGCGATACACCCGCCTAAACTTTGGGATATCCAGCGTGGCGGAGGTGTTCCAGAACATCGTGAAGAACGTCCTCCAAGGCCTGGACGGTGTTCTTAACGTAAGTGACGACATCCTCGTGCATTCCCCCACATTGGAGCAACACCTCCTGCGCCTCCAAGCGGTGTTCGTTCGCCTACAAGATAACGGTCTCACCCTACACCGGGAAAAGTGCGAGTTCCTAAGACGAGACATCAGCTTCTTCGGATACCGCTTTTCGGATAAGGGTATCGGCCCGGACCCTGACAAAGTCAAGGACATACAGGAAGCTCCTGCCCCAACGTCCGTGTCCGGAGTCCACAGTTTTTTAGGGATGGTCACCTACTGTGGGCGCTTCATCAAAAATCTATCTGACCTAACCGGACCGCTGCGAGAACTCACGAGACATACCAACCACTGGACCTGGGAAGCAGACCAAGAAGAGGCGTTTCGGGATACGAAGGCCGCCCTCTCAGCTGATACCACGCTAGTGTTCTTTGACCCCAGACACGAGTCGCAACTGGTGGTGGATCCCAACCCCACCGGACTTGGAGCGGTGTTGGCACAACAGCAGAAATGTGAAGAATGGGCCCCGGTTGCCTACGCCAGCAGGACACTCACCCCCACGGAGCAACGCTACTCCCAAATCGAAAAGGAGGCCATCGCGATCCTGTGGGGGTGCCGCCATTTCCACATCTACCTGTACGGACACCCCTTCACAGTCATTACGGATCACAAGCCCCTCCTTCCCCTGTTTCAAGGGTCGTCCTCACGTCCTCCACCGCGCATCGAAAAATGGATTCTACAGTTGCAGGAATTCCAGTTCACAGTGGAGTACAAGCCTGGTACCCGGAATCCGGCAGATTTTTTGTCAAGGCACGCTCGTCCGGTCACCGGGCCAGAAGCAGCTGAGGTGGCAGCCACGGAAGACTACGGGCCTGATTCACAGAACTAACTTACGTAAAGTTGGTACTTTTTGGTATTCACAGAATACACTTACTCATTTCGGTATTCACAGAAGTTAGTAGCCCTAACTTTAGGACTCCTAAATGCCTTCTGTGAATACCGAAAGTCTTAAAGTTAGGATTTTTCTCAGTTTAGGAGGACAAAGACTGGACAGTTCTGTGTAGCCCACCCACGTCAGAATGAATGCCCTCCATGAAGGCAACTACCTGTGCCAGCTTCTTGTCATGATCCTGGAAGGCTGTCAGGAGAGTAGTCTGACCCACACACAGCTGGAGCAAAAGGTCCACCAACTCAACACTGAGGGCAGCAGGGGAGACAGGGGCAGGGGCAGCGGTGCCTGGGGGAAGGACACTCTACCCTTCCTAGGGCTGCGAGCACGGCCAGCACTAGTGGTAGTATCCAGGAGTGTGGGCACTGGATGATGTGTGGTGGAAGAAGAGGCAGATTTCAAACTCCCTGTGCCCGCGAACATCGAGGAGTCACCGCTGGAGTCAGATGATGCTGAGTTTGGTGTTTCCGGGCGTGATTCATCCAGGGCACTCCTGTCCCCCTCCGAGGCGCTGGTCACATCAGTGTCAGTGAGCTCATGTATAGCAGTCGTGCCAGAAGCTTCACCACTGGTGTCCGTACCCTGTCCTTCCGTGCCCTCGGTAGATGCTGCAATAGACCGAGACGTAGGTTCAGTATAGTGCCATACTCACAAACATCATATGCAAGCAAAGCACAACACTAGAATATGATACCCCCATGTTGCCCACCACCCTGTGCAGTCTGCACGTGCAACCTTAATGCAAAACTCAGAAGATGCATGGAAACATGCATAGTTGACATTAATGTCCCATGTGACGTTGACACAGCCAAATAGCTGGCCCGTGCCTCCTTGTAACCTAACATACTGATCTCTGTAAGCATACCTACGTGCCTGTGGGTGAGATACATATACATCTCAACATGTTGTCTCAGTCACATATGGAGTCACTTAAAGGGAACAACACAGATACTGACTCCAAAATTTCCTTTTCCAATGGCCATGAGCTACTGATATCCACCATGTTGTGCTTTGAAGCACAACGACCGCTGCACATTGGTGTCAGATGTGTAGTTCTCACAATTTCCAAGTCAGGCACTGCACACATCTACGAAAGCACACTAAGATGATGCACACTGCTGTTCACTGCCCGGTGGTGTCTATGACACCCATAATGCAGCAGATGTCATAAGGCCACATCATCTTGCAATGTCAAGGGCCATTGTATTGAACACTTGAGAAAGTACATGTAGCGAAAATGCATGACAGCTGCACTCAACACAGAGGCCACTTAGAAGCCATTGCATCACACTAGAAACATCACAGAGCTCCGCACTGGCTCAGGGTTGGGATACATGCAGTCACTCACACCCAAAGTCACCCTTCGCAGAATACTCACCCCCAACTTGCTGCTGATGGGCCCTCAAATGTCCATCCAGCTCCGGCTGTGTCACTGCCAAGATGCGGGCCATTAGTGGTGTCATGCTCCTGCGCGCCAACCTTCCAGTCCGAGGGAGCATCCCCAGCGTCATCTCTGCCATGTTTTTGCTCAGCCAGCAGATGTCATTCCACCTCTTGTGACAGTGTGTGTGCCGTCGGTTGGAGACACCCAGAGCCCGCACCTTGTGTGCAATGGCCCTCCACAATGCTTTACGCTGGTGGACTTTAAGCTGCAGGCATGGGAGACAAGAAGAGGAGGTTTCAGTGACACTGTGTTATGTACCACTGTGTGTCAGTACAGGAGCATGCAAAAGCATAGCACACCAATACAGAAATGTTGAGCAGAGGCCATACAGCATGACACGTAGTACAGTTGCAACAGATAATCTCATAGAAATGTATGCAGGTATGATGATGGACACAGTACATGGCCATCTCATACACATGCAGAATGCCAGCACAGAATGCAATGTGAAGAAGGCCCTCATCTGTGATGCAGTATGTGGGTGAGCAAGACATACAATACATTGGAAATGATGTGTCGGGGCAGACTCACTGTGTCCAACACTACACACCCCTCAATGTCCTTGGCCTGTGAATGGCTACCTGTGTCATGGAGGTCACATTTAGGGAAATGATCTTACATTCTCACACTCTTCTCACAATGTCTGTCTTGTGCAATCCTCAGGCCTAAGATAGCTCGTTGAGAAATAGGGTGGCAGACAACACATATGTTTCACTCTGTCCATTTACTGATGGGTCCTTGTCAAATTGGGCAGTATCTGTGCAGGCCAGGGGGACTCACACTGAGGTGAAACGTGGGCCATCCGAACATTCACATGCATGTACAATATGAGAGGGCAAACAGTGCCTTCACAAGCGAGTCAGAACACATTGTGAAAACAATTGAAGGATGATATCTCCGAAGTACATTAATCTGATGTGTCATCGGTGAATTTCCACCAAGAGTGTTACACTCAGGTATTTCAATCCTGTGCATAATGCATACATATCCATGGGGGCAATATGAAAATTGTACACACATCCTTTAGTACCCTCTGGACGAAACACATTTGTAATGTCACAAATGAGCATGTGAAAACATCATGGACTATGACATCCATTAGCACAGGCAATGTTTGTTCAGACTTCCACTGTCCAAACCAGCAGTGTTACTGAATGGCTGCAAAAACACTGCATGTCCCTCCCATTCAGCAGAAGTCAGCATGCTAGGCAGTGTATCACACAATTACATTACCCAGGATCAGACCAACGTTTGTATTGTCATTGCTGAAGAAGGGCTGTAGAAATGTCCATGTTGCCATCCTACCCAAATACCCAAGTGCAATATTTACTAACCCTGGGCGTAGTTTGCGTAGTAACACTACACATAGTTACGCGAAATACACTTTGAACTACACGTAGCTACGCAAATTGCATAGTACGTAGCTGTGTGCTTGTCTGCACTATACAATAATTGCCAACGGCATCTTGCACAGTGCAAGTTAAGATAAAATAAGTATCTCTGTCTTTATATGCTAAAATGCATATAGTCATTTCACAAAAGTGAAAACAAAAAATTAACAAGCAGTGAGAGAGGTGATGATTTTGGGGTCCCCACTAACCTAGGAGGAGGACCAAGCAGATGCCTTGAACACAAAGAGCATATCATGCTGAATGATTCAGTGGTGGTCCCTTCCTCCTAGGACCACCCCAAGCAAAGTTATGGGCAAAAATACAATCCCAACCAAAGGCCCTGCAAAGCATTATGGGACGAGATTAGCAGTGGGCAGTGAATATTATAGTGTCCAATATCAAAATAATTCTACAAAGAGCTGCAGTTCAACTCGTCGTTACTAGATGTCCCTCACGAGTCAAATGCAAAAGCATTGAAATTATTAATACATCAAGCTGCAGTTCCACTAGTCGTTACTAGATGTCTCTCACGAGTCAAATGCAAAAGCTTCATGAAAGGGTTTCAATGCTTTTGCATTTGACTCGTGAGGGACATCTAGTAACGACTAGTGGAACTGCATCTTGATGTATTAATAATTTCAATGCTTTTGCATTTGACTCGTGAGGGACATCTAGTAACGACTAGTTGAACTGCAGCTCTTTGTAGAATTATTTTGATTTTGGACACTATAATATTCACTGCCCACAGCTAATCTCGTCCCATAATGCTTTGCAGGGCCTTTGTTTGGGACTGTATTTTTGCCCATAACTGTGCTTGGTGTGGTCCTAGGAGGAAGGGACCACCACTGAATCATTCAGCATGATATGCTCTTTGTGTTCAAGGCATCTGCTTGGTCCTCCCCCTAGGTTAGGGGGGACCCCAAAATCATCACCTCTCTCATTGCCTGATATGTTAATTTTTGTGAACTGGTTATATGCTTTTTAGCATGTAAAATTGCTTTATCAAAGCATTTGTATGTTTTGATGGTTATACTGCTATGCTACGTCTATTAGCACAGTTTTTGTACTGTGCTACGTGCAATTTGCGTAGTGCGTAGTAGCACAAACTACGAATGCTTCGTTAACGTAGTACTACGCCCAGGGTTAATATTTACTAGGCCATGTATGGAGCATGGTGTTTCAAAAATGAGGATGCATCCACATTAACTTGCACTCACAGGCACATATTACAGCAGAGCAACATCATGTGAGCACTCTTTGCACTCTCAAACTTTCACTCTGAAACACTTACCAGTACATCAGGAGCACCATATAGCCTCCCATACTGTGAAAGCACCTCGTCCACCAGGACCTCCAGCTCCTCTGTGGTGAAGGGACGGGCCCTGATGTTCTCAGTTCTCGCCATCACTGGGTCCAGGAGACAGGAACATCAGCAGCTGGGGATGAAGAATGGCAGGCAGCAGTGTCTGGATGCAGTGGAAATGTGTGGCTCTCACACAGACATATATAGCCCCCTGGGGTTGGTCCAGTGGTAGTCAGCTGCTGCAATTGGTGTTCCAGGTCAGCTTTTTGCAAATGTAACCAATTACCGGGACCGCGGTAGCGGTGCACGCCTACCGCGAGTTTCAAATTTGTAATTCTCTACCGCGATCGCGGTTCCCATTGGCTGAAAGGGCATTGGCATTGGCAGTGTCACATCGCAGGGCCCAGGCGGTCGCGCCCGCAATCGTGCATCTTTCAATTGTGCCCAATGACCGGGCCCGCGGTAGCGGAGCACGCCTACCGCGGGTTTCAAAAGTGTAATTCTCTACCGCAATCGCGGTTCCCATTGGCTGAAAGGGCATGGGCATTGGCGGTGTCACACCGCAGGGCCCAGGCGGTCGCGCCCGCAATCGTGCATCTTTCAATTGTGCCCAATGACCGAGCCCGCGGTAGCGGAGCATGCCTACCGCGGGTTTCAAAAGTGTAATTCTCTACCGCGATCGCGGTTCCCATTGGCTGAAAGGGCATGGGCATTGGCGGTGTCACACCGCGGGGCCCAGGCGGTCGCGACCGCAATCGTGCATCTTTCAATTGTGCCCAATGACCGGGCCCGTGGTAGCGGAGCACGCCTACCGTGGGTTTCAAAAGTGTAATGCTCTACCGCGATCGCGGTTCCCATTGGCTGGTAGGGCATGGGCATTGGCGGTGTCACACCGCGGGACCCAGGCGGTCGCGACCGCAAATTGCCATTTTTAGATTGGTGCCAATGACCGTGATTGCGGTGGCGGTGCACGCTTACGTCACCTATGGACACATCTTGCTGTAGCAATGGCCAGTTCTCATCATTGAACAGTAGACACTTACTATGAATTATGCCACCAGATAGTTATATTCAATGCTAGTGTGGCATTTAACTCACTGATGACTACACATGCCATGTCAGTGCACAGGATTACATGCATTGGCATGTACTCCCTCACATGTCACTTATTATGTTGTTGTGCATGTACACAGATCTGTTGTGTGATGGACTCAAATATGTAAACATGTCAATGTGTGAGATGGCTAAGCAACCCACAGTAATGATGGACTGACTACATATTGTGCCTATTTCACTGGGTAGATTGCTGAACTCATGTTGATACTTGATCTTCATGCACACACTGTGCTCATTGTGTTGTTAATGTGTGCCCTGTCTGACTCACGCAAGAAGGTGTGGCAGGAACAGCAGCTACGTAGAAGCCAGCAGCGTTGCTGTTTCAGACATGTGCTGTGTCAACTACTCTCAGGGCTGTTGACACAAGATGTCGGAATGTACCATTTTACATTCACATAGTCTGAATCTGTTTGGGGGGTACTCACTATGTACATACTGAACACGTGTACAACTACTTTAGATCAAGGTGTCTCTGCATGTGCCTTCTGCTGTAAGCTGTTGTTTCAGGCCAGTCATTGTTGGCGCTGTGTCACTCAAGACGTAAGATGTTGGACACATCTCATAGGGGAATTGAATTGACATGTGTCCCCTTTTATCTTATGTAGGAGGCGACCAAATGTGCATCGTCCATTCACATTGCTGGGGACATGGAGGATGAGGACATCATACGTAAATTCCGTTTGGATCGACCTACCCTTCAGGAGCTATGTGGTCAGTTGAGGCCCATCTGAGGCCTCGCAGGCAGTAGAGGCTCCTGGAGGGAGTGCTGCGGGCGGTGGGGCGGGGAGGGGCAGGGTGGGGGGTAGTAAACTCCGGCTTACGGCCGAACTGAGTTAAGTACATAAATAAAACAAATTACATTGCGCGTGCTGTTCATCACGGAGTAGCGCACGGCATTTGAAAGTTCCTATATATATACTCGGAGGATCGTAAAGTAATAATCCGCAATATGAACCGAATATTGACAGAACATAGAGAGGACAATCTTACTAGCCTCACTTGTAAATGGAGTTTTAAGATTGCCAGTGCAGATACCTGATTTAACGGATGCATTTGAAATAATATACTCCTAGGTTACCTCTGTTAAATTAGATTGAAGATCTCCCTTATTGGTAGTTTTAGTGCAAGAAAACAAGGTACAACAATCCCCCACCTACATCCAATTGCCCGTAGGGAAACATCAATAATCAGTAACAGGAGGACGGAGGAACATGAACAAGGGGAGATGCATGTGGGCAGGAAGAGAAAGGGTGAGGAGAAGCAGGAGACACCTGAGGGAGGAGCAGGACACCAATCATGTAGTGACGGTAGCCGGGGTATGTAGGTGATGGAGACAGCTACCAGGTATTAGCCTAGGAAGGCTACCGGTCGGGGTGTGTTAGACCGAGGATCTATAAGTATATTAGACAAGTCAATCGTCTAAATTCGTCTGATAGTTACTGAATACATTGTCCCCATGTCTTGTCAAACAGGGGGAGTGAGTGGGTTGCTACTGCTGTCAGCTTCTCCATTACCAGCAAGTCCCAAAATTTGTGGAGCGAGTCAAGGTGCGTTGGCATAGTTTCTGAACCCCATCTGGATAGCAGGATCTTTTTGAAGTGATTGTGTGCCCTTTAATAGACTTCAGGGGGTACGTCAACGGTTTGGGGAGGCCTAATGAAGACATAGCTGGGAAGCCTAGGGATGTCAGTGTCAAAGATATCATTCACAGCAGTAAGCACCTTGTTCCAGAAGGAACATATCTTGAGGCATTGTCAAAGCAGATAGGTAAGAGTGCCTTTCTGCCCGCAATGTCGCCGGCATGCACTGACCTTATTCGTGTTCCACTGTATAACCCTAGCCGGGATAAATTACCAGTAATGTGCAATTTTCAAGAACATCTCCTTACTAGACGTTTTGTAGGCACACGTGCAGGCGCAGTGAAGAATGTCGCTCCACTCCTTATCAGTAAATGTATGTTCACATTCCACCTCCCATCGGCGCCGAGCAGGTGACTTCGCTGGTTTTTGTGGGGCCGTAAGGAAGGTTTAAATATCCGAGAGGATGCATTTGTCAGAGGAATGAGTAAGGAGCCATTTCTCAAATGGGGTAAGTGGCCGACTGGCATGTGGGTGAAGCCAGGCTTGTGTCAGCCAGTGACGAATGGCTATGTATTGTCAGCGAGCTGTGGATGGGATTCCGAAGGCCGACTGGATCTGGAAGAAGTCCATAAGGCAATCGACATCAAATTGGTCACCTATCCATGTGCAATTAGGTTCCAGCAAACACGGAACCGTCATGCACGGGGGGAAATCTGGGTTACCTATGATCGGTGTCTGAAGGGATAGAGTGCTGGAAAGTCCTTTTTGAAGCTGTACTTTGTCCCAGACTCCCACAGTGGCTCGGAGCACTGGTGAAATATAGACACTGGCAGGCCGGTGTGACTTCGGTAGCCATGGAGCTTCCATATAAGAATGCCTGCTGGTCGATAAAGCACCAATGTTTTTTGGTGCTAGGCCGAGACCACTCCACCATATATAGCAGCTCTGCTGTCTGATAATAACATTTCAGATGAGGAACCCCCAAGCTGCCCTCCGACTCAGAGAGATAGGCCTGAGATTTAGCCATCCATGCCTTTTTGCCATCCTAAATGAAGTCCCAGATGAGGGTCTGCAATTTATCAAGCATCCGTGGAGGGGGTTGGAGAGGCAGGGTTTACATCACATAAAAGATTCTCAGTAATAGCATCATGTTCACCGCCGCGAAACAGGCCAGCCATGAGAGACTGTGACCATTAAACTTGGATAAATCTAAGCGTGCGTTCGTCAGGAGCCCCTCGTAATTATGAGCCACAGTATGGTCTGGTGTAGGGTGTATCTGCAGACCCAGATAGCTTATACCTTGGGAAACTCATGTGAACGGGAACCCAGACTCATGCTGGACTTGTTCAGTTCTGGGGATGGTAAGGTTAAGAATAGAGGACTTCTGGAGGTTGGTTTTGATTCCAGAGGATCCCCAGAAGGCCGCCAGTTCCCCATCACAGCTGGCAGGGAGCCAGAAGGGATCGATAGTAGTAGGAGGACATCATCAGAGTAGAGAAGTATCTTGTGTTTCCCTGCCTCCCATGCATATGCTGGTGGTTTGTGGGTTGATACATACCCATTCTGCGAATGGCTCCATGTATAGAGCGAATAATAGAGGTGACAGCAGGCAGCTTTATTGGGTGCCTCTGGCAATTGGGAAGGGCTGAGATAAGAGTCCATTAACCCACGCCATGGCCCTGGGGGAAGAATAACTGCACTGAATCCATTTGCAAAACTGCATTTCCAGGCCAAAGAGCATCAACACCGCACAGAGCCGATCGAAGGCCTTCTCCACGTCAATAGACAGGAGAAGAGCCAATGTCTGGGAGTGATGTGTTTTATCTAGGAGGTAAGAGAGGCCTTTTGTATTATCACTAAAGCCCCTTTTGGGTATAAACCCAGTTTGATCGAGGTCCACCAAGGTCTGCATTTCGGGCACCAACCTGTGCTCCAAGATGCCAGTAAAGATGCTAGCATCGACATTTAGTAAAGAGATCGGGTGGTAGGAGGAACAATGCCTAGGATCCTTACCTGCCTTGGGGATCACCGTGATCTTGGCAAGTTGCATTGTTTTGGTCAGTGTGCTTGTGGAGCTAAAGGTGTTATATAACCTTGTCAATATGGGGGCCAGCAATGTGCCAAATGATTTGTAAAAGTCTGCGCTATAGCGATCATGCCCAGGGGCCTTACTTGGTTGTAAAGGTTGAATGGCCATAAGGACCTCATTGGAAGAAATATCCCTAGTGAGGGAAGAGATGGTAGTCTGTCAGATGCAAGTCAGGGGGACCTGAGCCAGATAGGCGTCGATCTTGGCAGCCTTGAGATTGTCAGCTGAGCAGAAGTTGGCATACAATCTTTCAAATTCTTGGCTAATCAGCTCATCTTGGTACTTCGGGTGCCATCAGAACCCATCAGTTCATTCACTCTGTGGTGTACAGCCTGGGCGTGTAAACGGTGGGTGAGCAAATGGCCCGCTTTGATCTCTCCTGCTTAGTATTTCTGCTTTATACGTAATAAAGAATATTCTGCCGTACCCACATCTAGTACTTTCAATTGCTTGTGAGCTGCGGTCAGTTAATGTCAGATTGCACGCGAGCCAGTGTGCCTGTGGGAGTCCTCCATCCCCTAAACTTTAGATTTCAGCTGGGAATGCAACTTGTGCCTGTCTTTCTTGAATCGAGCTGCTATGGTAATAAATTGGCCCCTCACAACAGCCTTCAAGGTCTCCCATAAGAGTGTGATGGATGTAATTGGCGTGTCATTAGTTTCTAAGAATGGGGTGATAGTGGATGCAATCTCAGTGAGAATGTGTTCATGGGTAAGCAGTTTTACATTGAGGTACCAAACACGAAGAGATGACAGGGCACTAGAAGTGGTGTAATGGAGGGTGACAGGAGAGAGGTCAGAAAGAGCTGCAGCTCCAATATCCACTGCCACCATCTCTTTTGTAATATGAGGGGAGGTGAGAAAAAAAATAATTGCGTTTGTAAGTCTGATGCGTGGCTGTAAAGAACGTATAGTCTGTGGCAGCGAGGTGCGTATGCCACCAGACATCTGTCAGGTTGGTGTTGGTTAGCCATTGTCTGCAGGCGGACATACCTCGGTTAATTTAAAGCTGGGCAATTTAGAACTATTTATATGCTCTATTATATACCTGAAAGAATAGCCAAGTGGGACACCAGTGCTATAAGAGTAGCTTTCCAAGGTGTGGGTTATATGCAGCAGATATAGTGCATATGTTTAATACCTATATACATTTAGAGCAATTCTGGAGGGATATAGCTCAGTATATTTCCCAGCGCTTACAATGTGATCTGCAATTAACTGCTAGAGACATTATGCTGAGCTTTAAGCCGGATGTTGGCAAGAATATATATTAAGGGCTGTAGTTCTCGCTATTGTTGTAGTTCATCTATGTATCACCAGGGACTGGATAGCATCGAAATCCCCATGGTATGTCAGTGGTGGGCACTACTTGGTCAGGTGTATGATGCTGAGGTCCCATTTCTCTGACTTAGGGAGCGCGAAGGGGGCTAGACTTATGAATCAGATTTGGGCACCTATATTCTGCTTTATGATGGGCAAAAAAAGAAATTAGAGATATGACGTGAGAAATGTGAAAAAATTAATAATGACTCTCCCACCTCTAAGTATATACTTAGGGGTGACTTTACCTTGTTTGTTTGAAACCTGCATCTTATGTAATTATACTTTTTTTTGTGTGCGACAATGCTCATTCCGAAATAAATAATAATTTTTAAAAAAAAGAGACGATGCAAAGGTCATCTCTTTGATTTGCCCTCAGAATGCCTAGTGGAAGAAAGTGGAGTATTATTTTGGGTGAGCAGCCCAGCACCTCGAGGAATAACAACACTATCCCAGGAGAGTAGACCCCAAAAGATTGTAAATCAACTCATGTTCACCCCCTGGCAACTATGGCACAGAGCAGTTAGGCCCAACTTGGGAAATATGTATGCAGTACCAAAACAGTAATAAAGTCAAATTAATAAAAATCCCCAGATCGCAATAGACAAATAGAGTACATTTTAATAAACAAATTTTAAAAGGACATTGCTGTAATGTTTTCATTACCTAAGGTAATCCTAATTACATCTAGTGCTTTTGTCCTCGTTCAGTTCCTACATTCCTTCCAGCCGTCGCTCTCTGATTGTGGTCGCTCTTTTCTTGGATAATACAGGGAGTGGCATAAGCGATAAGAGGCGGATATACAAGATAAGGGGCAAAAAACAAGAAAGAGATAGGACTTTATAACATCTGTTAAGCTGGAATCACATTGTTATGATCTAAACGTAGGCAGAAAGAATATGTGGAATAAAGATTACCTAATGTAATCTAAATATTACAGTGAATAGTAGATTATTTAGGAATACCCATACCATTTTTATCAATAATATTCCCATCGCTGCTATTCTTTAATAACCCTGGGCAAAGCACTACGCTACGCTCGCGTAGTTTGCGAAGTTTGCGCTACTTCGCACTACGCAAATTGCACGTAGCACAGTGCAAACACGCGTAGCGTAGCGTAGTGCAGCGGTCATTTTTTGCTTGCTCGCGGTCCTCAACGTCAAGTTGGCGACCGCGAGCAAGCAAAATGACATCCCGGCGAGACTTTTTCCTCGTTCGCGATCAGCAACATCAAGTTGCCGATCGCGAGCGTGGAAAATAAACCTCCCGGCGAGATTCTCAACGCGGGGAGGTCAGGTTTCTCATTGCGAGTGGTCGCGTATGCTCGTGACCGCTCGCGATGAGAAACTACCAGTCCGCGTTGAGAAAGCTGCCGCTCGAGTAAAAATCTACTCGAGCGGCAGTAAAAGATAGCTTCGCACTGTGCAAGATGCCGTTTTCAATGATTGCACAGTGCGGACAAGCATCTGGCACTGTGCAATCATCGCGAACAGCGCACTACGCAGTTCGCGTAGTGCTACGCGTAGCTCGCGTAGTGCAAAGTGCACTTCGCGTAGCTTCGCGTACCGCTACTTCGCGAACTACGCCCAGGGTTATTCTTTAATTCTTTACGAATTCCAAATTTAGCAAATTGGAATTATTTTACATAACTCTTTCATACACTATGATTGGCATTGTAATGAGTCTAGTTCGATAAAGATACTTGGCTCATACATTCAATACATCTTAGGAGAGAACAATTAGAATCCATAGTTTTACTTTAGAGAGCAGCCAAAACACATCTCATTTGTGTTATGTATATGAAGGGTTTAACCGCAGTTCTCTGTGAAGCTTTCAGCCACCGATTTGTTAGGTCTGCAGCCCGCTTGCCAACTTATTTAGTGTCAGTTTTTGAATTTTCTGATTAATTGTTCTGTGTCTACAGGTGGCCATAAGCCATTGCGAAAGTAGGGGCATATTTACGAGCCCCTTTGCGTCGCTCTTGCACCACCCAACGTGGTGACGCATATTAAAAATGAGGGACCTCATTTATGAGAGCCTTGCATCACGTTTGCACGACTCATCATGATACATGCATGATGCAAACCTCTAAGTCAGACTTTTGAAGCCATGCAAAGCCCACTTTGTGTGGCTCGGAGTGGCTTCAAAAATCTGGAGAAACGCAACACAACATTACTCTGCCCCGGGTTGGCTTTCCATGCGCGTTGTGTGGGTGTTTCCACGCAACTGCCATGGATGTTTAGAATGAAGAAGGGGGCCTGCATTGGTAATACACAGCCATAAGGGCTACAGCACACGGGAAAAGGCAGGTAGGTGCTGTATTGACTTAAATACAACGCAATAGTGCTGCACCTAAATGTATGCAGCAAATATATGCAAGTCATATATTTATGCGAGTCCTAATTGGAAAGCAGCCTCCATAAAGGAGTCGAAAAGTCGTGCTCGATGCATGAGACCAGTCCACTGCAAATGCAACAATCCTGGATTCAAAAGATGTTCGTCCAGAGTAAAAGTAGAGATTTTTCTTGGGTTAGTTAAAAAAATGGGGTCATGCATCTCTTTTCTGAAAAAATTGTTTACTCAAGCCACAAACCTGACTTTCAGTAAACCTCTGGAGTTTGACAGAGCTCACAGGGTACCAGCAAGAATACTCGCAAGTCAGAAATCACCAAGACCAATAGTGTGTAAGCCTCTCCGCTATCAACATGTAGAGCTGATCCTCTCCTTCATGCGGAAAAATAACCACATCCTTTGGAAAAACAATAAAATCTATATCTCGCAGGATTATAGTAAAGAAACTGTCGACACAAGAAAGGGCTTCCTTTCGCTTCGCCCCAGATTAAGGTCCATGAACTACCAGTTCGCCTTTGCAGGCCCAGCCAAATATTGCGTCACGATTCAGGGGTCTCCACACTTCTTCACTGATCATCTAGCATTGAAAAGATTCCTCGACGGAAAAGAAGAAACTCTTATGGACATCTCGGCCGCTGGGCCTCCCACTACAAGTTCTTGAATTACCAGCGTATTGGCAGGTGCACAACGGACAAGATGAAACTCTTATGGTCATCTTGGCCCCTGGGCCTTCTGCTGCAAGTTCTTGAGTTACCATTGTATTGGCAAGTGCACAACTTTGAATCTTCTGTCCTCTCTGTAAGCTGTAAGCTATACATTCTAGGTATACTGGTTATCTTGCCACGTGAAATTCTTGGACGAAACCCAGGTAAGAAATTCATGACGTTATCCAGATAAGTTAATATCCACTAAATTGCTTAGTGTTCAATTGCCAAACTAGATTTCTCTGTCGTAATCCAGTTAAGTGTACTAGTGTAATGTTGCTAAGCGACACACTTGCTAAGCTAAACGGCCAGTGGTTAGTGTATGTATGTATGTAATTGATCTAAATTTACCACATCATTACTGTGTTAAAGTTATACAAATCTGTCGAAACACAGCTCTGGAGTAAGTATAAATTTGTACTAAAATTGCCCGTTAATGTGATGACATGGCTCTGTCCATGCTCAGTCATGCCGTTAGTCCATGCTGTTAGTCCACTGTAGTCCACTGTTAGTCCACTGTAGTGGATCTAATCAGGAAGCTCTGTCTTTCCTATGGCATGCCTCATACTTTAATATATATTTTCATACAATGCCGCTTATCTGGCAGATGACTCTTTGTCTGAGTATATACTCTCTTAGGTTTATAACATCATACAACACACAAATAACACCTGAGAAATGGTTATAGCAACGAGCTTGTTCCAAATTGTTCCAAACTTCTCATACGTTTTAACGAGCAGTCAGTTTATCTCTAGCAGAGACTTTTATCTCCATCTGATTATTGTTGTTCATTCCTTAGGGCATAGATTGGTCTCATGCGTTCAGCTTATTCTAATCTGGTTTTCCATGGGAGGGGAGCTCTCTTCCCCTGTCACCATGCCAGGTCACTAATTTGGAGGTTGGGAGGGAGGTATTGGGGGATGGGAGGGAGGGGGAAGGGTTTTAGATCTTGTTTTCCCTTATGTACTTGTTTTGTTTTTCTTTGCCTGCTGTTATTATTATTATATTTATTATCATTATTGTTTTTATTATTCAGACGTCAGGAATTGCAGTGCAACCTTTGTCCATACAGGTGGTCCCTCAACGGGAGGAGTGCCCTATATGTTCACGATCCTACTCATGGTAGCATCAGAGCGCATAATGATTTTATTGTTCATACAAAAAGGAGGTCCACTCCATACCCACACCGGGAGAAAACGATCCAAAAGGATTCCCCTAGGTAGAGAAATGCACACTGTGACCATATCAAACCTATCATGTCTCAGTTCTTACCGATAGCTATGGTCCAAAACAACATCAAGATAGTCTCGCTGAATGTTAAAGGCATAAACCACCCAATCAAGAGAAGGAAGATTCTTGACTAGCTCCACAAACAAAGGGGTGACATCATTTTGCAACAAGAAACTAAAATTGACTCCAAACAATTCAACTCACTTAGAAATAAGTTTTACAGCGACGTTGCAGGTTCAGATGCAATAGGTAAAAAAACGGTGTCCTGACTTTAGCAGCCAAAAAAGCCAACATTGACCTCGTTTCAAGCTCAACTGACACACAGGGTAGGTGGGTCACAACGAAATTGGCAAAACACAACACGGAATTCTACATCACAAACATTTATGCCCCCAACAAGGATGACTCGGCCTTCTGGGAAGTTCTTAGTAAACAAATGAAAACAATTCCAGACACCGCCATGCACATACTTGCGGGAGACTTTAATCTTCCCTTGGACCCTGCCTTAGATAACGACTCACGCTGTCCCTTCCGTGTCAACAAGTCACACAAAGCTCTTAACAATTTATGTAAACGTTTTACTTTGACTGACACTTGGAGATTACAGAATCCCACACGTAGGGAGTACACCTTTTATTCATCTCCCCATAATTCTTATTCACGCATTGATTACCTGCTTATTTCCGCAATGCTGTAAATAGAATAGATCAAACTTCCATTGAGCCAAGAGTGATCTCAGATCACTCATGTATCAGTTTATCCATTACTGACCCGAAACCTTTCAAAAAGCAATCCCTATGGAGATTCAATAATGAGGTATTAGATATAGATTCAAACAGGCAAAGCATTGAATGTGCGATCCATGACTACCTCATGGTTAATAAAATGGGAGACACCTCAGACCTCACAAGATGGGAAGCACTAAAAAGTAACCCTGGGCATCCAATTCCGCTCCGCTCGCGGAATTTGCGGAATTTAGGCAATTTTGCGTTCCGCAGAGAACGCGGAATTGCCAACAATTCCGCGATCCGCGGCGTAGCGGAATTATTTTCTTGTTCGCGCTTTAAAATGCGTTCTAGCGCGCGCGATAGCGACTTACCGGGATTCCTGCGTTCGCCGACGGGTTTTCCTATCCGTTCGCGTGCGCCACGAGATTTCGGTAGCCGGCCGCATTATCCCGTGAGAGTTTGCAATCGCAAACACGTCATTCGCCGCACCATCGGACAATGCGAGAGTGTGCGATCGCGAACACGTCATTCGCCGCGCCATCGTGCACCGCGAGAGAGATTGCGATTGCGAACACATCATTCGGGCGCGCCATCGGACATCCGGCGGAATGTTGGTCAAGCTCGCGATCCCGAACACGCAAAATTTTCAATCTGGAGAACAATAACATCGCAAGCAGCATAAAACCTTCTATAAACTGATGATTTGGATGAAAAAAAACCTCAGATTGATATTTGGCTGTCCTTTTTGTCAAATTTTTTGGGGGGAGAGGGAGGAAGTGCCACAGAGTCTCCTACTTTCTGTTCCTGTCCAGCAGGCTCCTCCCAGTGCTTTGTCCATCTCCTGTTCATTTTTCACTTGGATTTGAGCTGGAAGGATCACTCTTTGTGTCTGCTGCATCATTATCATTGGATTTGAGGATTTTGGGATTTGAGATTTTACAAGTAAGTTGGTGTTGTTTGATTGGGGCATTGCAGTTGCTGCAACTACAATTTTTGTACTTTTCATCATTTTTAAAAATAAATAGTTGTGGGTAGCCAGTAGGCCCAGAGCTAGTCATGGGTGGGTGCATGATGAAACATGATGAGACAACTGTTCCTTTGCTGTGTGATGTATTTATTAATTTCAAACATCATTTAGGGGGCATGGATGGCATTGGATTGAATTGCAAAATGTGTTTTTTGGGTGTATTTCAGTTTTTTGGGCTGTGTGTTAAATACATGCCTTAGTTGTGTGTGGTGTGCTGCAGGCCTTGTTTAGCCCTGTGGATTTTCGTTTTTGCATTTTATTGCATTACAGGCAAATCAGTGTGGTTTACCATGCAGCCTTTGCCTGGCTATTATAGGCATGTTTTCAGTACATTGTTTTCCAGGCCTCCTGCTTGTTGCTTGTGATTTGTGAGTGTCCATGTGGCTGGTAGCCATTTCTGGTGGGAGTTATAAGTGTGCTGCTTTTGCCATATACTAAGGCCTGCATGTGTTTCCTTTGTGGCCTAGGCTTCTTGTTGTGGTCCTGGCCCTGAGGCTGGTGGCCATTTTGAAGCCAGGCAGTGTGCTTTTGCCATAGGCCTGCATTGTCTGTCTTCAGTTTCTTGTTGTTGTGGGCCTGGCCATGAGGATGGCGGCCATTTTGAAGCCAGGCAGTGTGCTTTTTGCCATAGGCCTGCATTGTCTGTCTTCAGTTTCTTGTTGTTGTGGGCCTGGCCATGAGGCTGGCGGCCATTTTGAAGCCAGGCAGTGTGCTTTTTGCCATAGGCCTGCATTGTCTGTCTTCAGTTTCTTGTTGTTGTGGGCCTGGCCATGAGGCTGGCGGCCATTTTGAAGCCAGGCAGTGTGCTTTTGCCATAGGCCTGCATTGTCTGTCTTCAGTTTCTTGTTGTTGTGGGCCTGGCCATGAGGCTGGCGGCCATTTTGAAGCCAGGCAGTGTGCTTTTTGCCATAGGCCTGCATTGTCTGTCTTCAGTTTCTTGTTGTTGTGGGCCTGGCCATGAGGCTGGCGGCCATTTTGAAGCCAGGCAGTGTGCTTTTTGCCATAGGCCTGCATTGTCTGTCTTCAGTTTTTTTGTTGTTGTGGGCCTGGCCATGAGGCTGGCGGCCATTTTGAAGCCAGGCAGTGTGCTTTTTGCCATAGGCCTGCATTGTCTGTCTTCAGTTTCTTGTTGTTGTGGGCCTGGCCATGAGGCTGGTGGCCATTTTGAAGCCAGGCAGTGTGCTTTTTGCCATAGGCCTGCATTGTCTGTCTTCAGTTTTTTGTTGTTGTGGGCCTGGCCATGAGGCTGGCGGCCATTTTGAAGCCAGGCAGTGTGCTTTTTGCCATAGGCCTGCATTGTCTGTCTTCAGTTTCTTGTTGTTGTGGGCCTGGCCATGAGGCTGGCGGCCATTTTGATGCCAGGCAGTGTGCTTTTGCCATAGGCCTGCATTGTCTGTCTTCAGTTTCTTGTTGTGGGCCTGGCCATTGTGAAGCCCGGTAGTGTGCTTTTATCCATAGTCCTGCAAGCTTGTGGCCTAGTCTGCCAACAGGCCTTTCATCCAGTAGGCGCAGAGGTAGTCAGGGGTGCATGAAACAACTGTTTCTGTGTGTTCTGTTGAATTTTTAAACATCATTGAGGGCACATGGATGGCATTGGATTGAATTGCAAAATGTGTATTTTTGGGTGTATTTCACTTTTTTGGGCTGTGTGTTAAATACATGCCTTAGTTGTGTGAGGTGTGTTGCAGGCCTTGTTTAGCCCTGTGGATTTTCGTTTTTGCATTTTATTGCATTACAGGCAAAGCAGTGTGGTTTAGCATGCAGCCTTTGCCTGGCTATCGTAGGCCTGTTTTCAGTACATTGTTTTCCAGGCCTCCTGCTTGTTGCTTGTGACTTGTGAGTGTCCATGTGGCTGGTGGCCATTTCTGGTGGGAGTTATAAGTGTGCTGCTTTTGCCATTTAGGCCCGCATGGTTTTCCTCTTGGCTTACTGCTTGCATCCATCCCCTTTGCCAGCTGCAGCTCCCTGAATGATGTGATGAGCAAATAATTTAATGCCAAACAGGGTCCACTTCTATTACATTTGTATTTTTGTTGTTGTTCCTCTTCTTTCCTATCCTTCCTGACAGTGTACACAGTATACCATGAAAGCCCTTGTTGACAGTCTCACAAATGGCTACACTAATTTATATCTTTTATTTGTTTGTTTGTACTACTAGTAATTGAACCACAACAACAAATGCAACATTTCACTGATGTTCTTCTCCTGGCTTCTTTGCTTTTAGGTGCCCAAAAAGACAGAGGAGGAGGTGTCATCATCATCATCATCACCCGTTGTACTGCCAGGCAGAAGTCCTGCTGCGCGTCACATCCACGTGTGACCACAGACATCTCTGCAACTTGTGCACCTGCGTCCTGCTGACATCTGAAGAAGATGGCCCCAAAGAAAGGTACCAGGTCCTCCAGTACCAAGAAAGTTGCCAGTGAGAAGAAGGAACAGAAGAAGGAAGTGGCACTTGCCAAGACTGGTGTGCCGGCCGATGTGTTTTTTGGTATAAAAAAACTTACGCCTGCAGCAGCGGTGTCCGGCGGGGACCAAGCTGGGAGCAGCACCTCCGCATCAGCGGGCCCACCCCAGCAACCTAGGCCCAAGCCCATGACTGTGGCAGAGGTAGCCAGTCTACTAACGACCAGTGATGTTGAAATGTCATTATCGCAAAGTAGTACCCAATCCACGCACTCGCAGGCGGAAACTCAGCAGATAAGTGGGCAACCACAGCCGCAACAACAGCCGCAACCACAGCCGCAACCACAGTCGCAACCCCAGCCACAACCCCAGCCGCAGCCCCAGCCGCAACCCCAGCCGCAACCCCAGCCACAGCCGCAACCCCAGCCGCAACCCCAGCCGCAGCCGCAACCCCAGCCGCATCCGGAACGACAGCCGCAGCCAGAACCACAGCCGGAACCACAGCCGCAACCACAGCCGCAGCCGGAACCACAGCCCACAATAGTAGTTGTTCCACCTGAAGTAGGGGCAGTTCAGGAAAATCGAGCTTTTTGCAGACGAAGAGGAGCAAGCCACTGTTCCAGAAGATCCATTGTCTTCCAAACCCCCAGCAAGGAAAAGGAGGGTTAGTCCATCAACTTCTTCTTCAAGCCCCGCTTCTGATGATCTAGATGCCACTTGGTAGCCACCAGCTCAGCCTGAGACTGATGCACGCCACAAGACAAGGCTAGTGAAAAGGAAGGTTCCAGAAAGCCTTAGAGTTATGGAGGTAGATGTAGACGAGGGGGGTGATGATGATGATGATGAGCCAGTCATCATGAACATCACTCCTGGGCCTGCGGAGATGGAGACCAACATTATTAGACTATCCAAAATTGCTGCGAGGGATGTAGCACGGATACCACCAACACAGGTAATGCCAACACGACCTCCAGCTTCCATATTTGCCTTTGCAAAGGCCCGGCAGGGACCTACATCCAGCTCAACCACCACCTCAGTAGGTGGTGGTAATGTAAGTGCACAGAGTCAAATTCCAGGCACACCCTCCAGTTCATCTGGTATTGAAAGTGGCACCTCCAGCAGCGCCAGAAAGTTCTCCTCCCCAGTTTGGGACTTCTTTTCGGTTAGCAGTAAGGAGGAGAACATTGCTATATGCTCAATTTGTCGGCAGGCTGTTAGGCGGGGTAAGCTTGGTACAAACTATGGTACCGGAGGACAAACAAGTCATCTCAAAAAACACCACAGTATCAAGTGGGAGGCTCACCTACTTCACTTAGAAAAAAGTAAAACTGGACCCATTGCTGTTGTTGGGGATGAAGAAGTAGGGGAAGATATGATCGCGGTGGAAGGTCAACAAGAGGGAGACATTTCTAGCCCTACCCCCAGCAGTATAGTGGTAATGCCCATATCCTCAGCAACATCTGAGTGGCACCGTACTAAGAGTCAGCCTGCGACACCAAGGCAACCGGGTACTGCAATGAGCAAAAGTGCGGCGTCGTTGAGCCTAACTGGGTTCAAGAAGAAGGGTGCACCACAAAGGAAAATATTCCAGCCTACCATTGACAGCATGCTTAGGTCGGAGGGGCAGTACCAACGCAACCACCCAACGGCACGGTTGTACAATGCGAAGCTGGCTAAAATGTTAGCGCTGGACCTTCTCCCTTTTTCATTTGTGGAAGGGGTGGGTTTCCTTGAATTTGTGTTAGCCATCTGCCCTAAATGGAAGGTTCCCAGCCGGTCCTATTTTGCCCGAGTTGCTGTTCCAGCACTACATCACGATGTGCTGGAATTGGTTGGACAAGCTTTGCAGCAGAGTGCTGTTCACAAAATCCACCTGACAACAGACATGTGGACCAGTTGCCAAGCCACTGATTACATGTGCATCACTGCACACTGGGTCTCTTTTGTGGGGGTTAGAGAAAAGCTATCTGAAGTAGGTGCTGTTGACACAGCTGAGATTTTTAATGCTTCTCGGAAACATGCAACTGTAGCCATGTTCGCCATGGAGAAATCTCATACTGCTGCAAACATTTTGGAAGAGTTTAACAGCAAGGTCTTTGAATGGCTGCGCCCAAGAGGGCTTCACATTGGTTTTGTTGCCACGGATAATGGCAGTAATATACTTAAGGTCATGGCGCTTGGTGCCGATTTCAGGGTCCCGTGTTTGGCGCACTGCATTAACATTATAGTTTAAGACTTTCTGAAAAAAAGAACCCATAGTCAGCAACTTACTGACCACCTGCCGCAGAATATGCATGCATTTCAGCCATTCTTTTAAAGCCCGGAAGCAGCTGAGGATCATTCAACGTGACTATAGAATGCAAGTCAAAGCACTCATCCAGGAGGTGGCAACACATTGGAACTCAACGTATTACATGCTTGACCGTCTGTTTGAGCAGTACAGACCAATCATTGAATATGTCATGCGAAGGGCGGATGCTACTGTGAAAGGCATGACCCTTCAGATGGACCAATGGTGCCTAGTTAAATCTCTTACAGAGATGCTTCTTCCTTTCGAGGTCTTCACACGTGAAGTCAGCAAGGAGGACTGTACTATGGGCCAAGCTATCCCATTGTTGCACATGCTAGAGCAACAGCTGAAGGAGGTGTCTGAAGCGTACATAGGTGTGGAGGAAAAAAAAGAAGCATATGAGTTGGTGGAGAGCTTATCATGTCACTTAAGAGAAAATGCAAGGGTGCAAAATAAGATTCTGTCACAAGAACATTACATTTGTGCCACAATTCTGGATCCACGGTACAAATCGGCACTGCACAGTAACACATTACTCCCTTTTTCAGAAGTGGATGTTGCCCGGTACAAAGCTTGGATAGCTGAGAAAGCCAGTACATTGGAAAATGAACGGCTGGTAATTAAAGGCCTCAAACCCACGTCAAGTACTGCATCAGGGCATCCGGCGTCAAGTTCAACTTCAGAGCCTGTGGGCAGTGCATTTGGTTCACAGCTGTCACCAACACTATCGACAACAGCAAGAACCGGATCATCAGCCCCAGTACAAACGGCACAGGATTGGTATTTACAGCAAGGACTTGCTAGGTCCAGTGCTGATGCAAAGACAAAAGAGGCCGAACAAAGTGTAGCACCCCTGAACATTGACCGAATGGTCCAGGCCTACCTGGATGACCCAACAGAGGTCTACATTGATCAAAACCCATTGCGGTATTGGTATGGCAAAAGGGGCCAATGGCCAGTGCTCAGCAGGCTGGCAATAAACTATCTGGCTTGCCCTATCGCAAGTGTCTCTTCTGAACGTGTTTTCAGTGCTGCTGCTTCCATTGTAACAGTGAAAAGGACCAGTCTCTCACCCAAAAACGTAGAGAGGTTAACCATGATCAAAATGAATCAGCAATTTATACCACCGAATTACACAATACATGAATCAATGCAGGAAGATGAGGACAGCGGCTCAGGTGACGGAAGTAGCGTGTTGGATGCTGATTACCTACTTCTGGTTGAACCCCCAGAGTTTGAGGACGAGCTATACTTCCCTGACAACTAGGCTTCCATTTCTAACTGTGGTTCTCCCTTATTTACTTCTATTTGTGTGTCTGTCTTTCTGTTTGGAAACTTCAAATCACAACAAATCCATCACCACCGTCTTCGTATTTTATTGCCTTATATGAGTTTCAGCTGTCTGCATTTCAGTCCACTCCTCCGAGTCCTGCTCCTCCATCCTCCTGAATCGACCTAAATCTATTGCCCTCAAGCCAGATGATGATTGGATGTAGCATAATCAAAGAAAAACTAAAATCTTGCCTCGTTGAGTCTCTCCAAAAGAAGTGGAACATGATGATGACTACTATAGCTATCCTCCTTTCCGAGCCGATACAGACTGCCCATTAACTGAAGATGAGAAGGAACAGGTAATGAATGATGACATGCATTGGACGCTCACTGAGTGATTTGTGTTGTTGTTGTTTGTAGTGCATGAAGGTAATTCATTGTGTACTATTATCTAATCGACACACTAAAAGTAACTCAATGCAATGTTTGTTTCCATTCTTGTTTTTTAATAACAATTTTCTACTTCTACTGCAGGCCGATCCATTGCATTTTGAATATGGAAAGGGGACTCAATCTGTACACTACTGCACACTGAGTTGGACAACACACCATGATGATGACCACAGTGACATAAAAATATCTTCGCAGTCACTCAGTACGATCCGAGATGATTGATGGAATAACTCAGGGCGTTTCATGAGTGCATTAAAAGGTAACCAAGTCAACAACAACCACTGCAGACCTACATGTCTGTGTAGTGGTGGAGTCGAGTGTGGTGGTATGACTGACAGCGGGGCATTGATTTAGTCACTTAATTTGTAAAATGCTATGTTGCTGTGTATATCTGCTTTGTCTGCCTCTGTCAAAAAGGTACGCTAAATGGAGGATGGGTCACGGGTGCCGTGGGCCTGCTCTGTCCTGTTGTTGTTGGAGGTTAATGCTGGAAACAGACTAGAGTAGACATGATGTATCCAAATCCATGCCGCCTCTGAAAGTGTTCTTGTTGCACTCCACCGTAATTTAGGCATTTTTTTCTACTTGATTTTTCAATATCCCTTTTGTTTTCCCATCTGCAATTACAGGCCGGCCCTTACCCTGTGCTACACTGGGAAAAACAACTCTCACTTACCTTACCAATGAATCTACATCTGCCAGGCAGGCAGTGGCGTCACCCAAGATTGATGGCCGGAGCGTCCATGGAAGGGAGGACCAAGACGAATGCCGAGATGCAACTCCCCATTTTGACCAGGATAACATACAGTAACAGTATCAACTTTCATCATCTTTTAAATTTGATTCATTCTTTGTCTTCAATCATTACTACTGTGTGTTGTTGTTGTTGTTGTTGTTGTTATGTTTGCTCTCTGCTTATAATTCAATTCATCCCTACAGCTATTTTTGACTTTTCTTTGCTATCTTTAAGCCCGGGCCGGTACAACAGAACAGAAACTGTATGTAATTCGGGTCTCTCTGAGGGCAGACAGGCAAGGCAAATTGCATAATATACTGCTGCCCTGTACTGTCTAATTGTCTAGTAGTAGTAGTTAGTAAGTACTATCATTAACCATCAAGTTATCATCATCATGCATGCATTTCCTTTTTCTCCCTTAACAGATTTATGGATATGGTTGTCTGCCAAGATTGTGTTTTGTTGTTGTCCATGCGTACTGTTTTTCTTTGTCAAACCTTTCCCAAAACCCCCTTCCCAACCATTCATCAAACCCTAACCCTCTTCCCCGGGCTGTGTGACTTATTGAGGTGTGACTAAATTAAGTGTACACCAATAATTTATCACACGCTTGCTGGGGCGGATGTGGCTAAAGCAACAAAAATTCATTTTCAAGGCAGGGCGAGGATCTTCTTCTGCTTGCCCACCTATGAGCAGTATATTTGCGAGAATTTTTTACCAAAGGAACCTAATCCATCAGCATTAATTGCCGGCATAGATTGGATTTGTTGTCACCCTCCGAAACAGCACTAACGGTTACGCTTGTGTCGAGTGTACTGTAGGCCTAGTCGAGTGACTCGACACAGCTAGAGTTTGTAACTCTATGTACTAGGCTATCCCCGCCACCATTATGTTTCCTTGTATTTTGGCATATTATTGTTTGGCAGTAAGTTCCGTACTGTACTTCGTTCTACTACTCCTCCCACAGTCTCTCTCAGGCGACTGACTGTCTCATTTTCTTTTTTTGCAAATGCTACTGCCAGGGTCTACTACTACTACCACCACAACCATGGCATGTTGGGAAAGAAAACCATCATCAACATGCAGCCATCGCCGTGCCCAAGTTAAACATCAAGCACAGGTAAGAGAAGAAGTTTGGGGAGGCATAATTAATAACGGAATTTTTTTCATTAATTCTATTTCACACACCCCTTTGAGTCCAGTTGCAGAATGCATAGATTAGGAGGAGAGACTGACAGTACTAGTAGGACAAGTCCCTCAGTGAGGGGTACCGCATCTGTCTGTTTGTGTCTTAGTAACTCAGCCAATTATTTAAATCAAACACTGGCTGTGGCACTGCACCAGCAAGGAAACAGTGTGATGTAAAACAGTAACCCCACCCACAAAACATTAACAACATCGTATATAAAGTCTAAATATGTAATTTAAAACCCTAACAAAAATAAACTATGTAAAAAAAATCCCACAACACCTGACCCACCCCTCTACCTAACCCCAACCAATGTCCATGTCCCGGAACGAAAAAGTCCAACAAATGTCCAATAGTCCAAAACCCAATGCCTGAGTCCCACCCACCAAAATAAGCTATAAAAAAGGGGCAATAAATAAACGGGGTCTCAGCGGGCTCGCCTCTCCAGGACACGGATGCGCTCCTCTAGGCGGACCACGCGGTGCTTCAGTGCGCGGCAGTTGCATCCACGGGGGGGGCAGCAGTGCTTCTTGCAGTGTGGCGGCGGGCGGCTGCCAGGTGGTGGCGCCGTAACACTGGAGGGGGTGGCTGGGGCCCGGGGCATTGGAGGAGGCTACAGCTGCTGCCGCCTCCTCCTCCTCCTCTAGAACCACCAGGCGCTGGTATTCAGCCTGTATGGCCTCCAGCTTCCGGCGCCGGGCCTTGGCTGCCAACTCCTTCCTGTCGACTTTACCTTTGGAAGGAGTAGCTATATCAAGAAGAAAAAAGTAAACAAGACTATTGTAAAATATACTCTTAGCAAAGCAGTCAGACAAATTCATTCTACACATAGTGGCACAGTAGCACAAGCAAGCACAGTACGTAACATTTGTGGTATGTATCTATCCTCCCACTACCTCGGCCTCGAACATTTGTGGGAGTTTCAGGCATTCCACCACCCATGCATCTGATTCCTATCAGACACCTATGCATGCATCCCACGTATCCTTCTCTGCCAGTCATAAATATAAAATCTCGCCCGTCCTTCCTCCTTCCACCCTTCTTTCCCTTTTCGTTCAACCCATCCATCAAGGTCATCTGATCTGACTTTTAGTCTTCTCCATAAAACTTTCACAGCTGAGTTGAAGTCCGATAGAAGAGGCCATTGGTTACTCAGTACACTCCAGTCGCTAATGCTATTGCTAATGCTAAGTAAAGGGTGTCTTCTTCAACCGTTCACAACAACTTCTTACTTAAGTCTCAACAGTACAGTATACATTACAGCCTTGCAGCGAGTGTAATGTCAATAAGTAAGGATTAGGAATATAACTTACCACCGCCCGCCACTGCTGCTGGCTCACCCCCTGCAGCTCCTCCTACAACTGCTGCATCGCCTGCACCCTCAGTGGCCACGTCACCTTCGCCGCTGGCCCCGGTACTGGTGGTCGGTAGTACGCCTAGAAAAAACATTACACATTTTTCAGATGCCATATACACCTCCCCCTATTTTTCGCTAGCAAGATTGAAAAAAAGTTAATACATACATAATACATATACAACATACATCACTAGTACAAATCAGGTAGTAGAGTAGACACTAGTAGTGTTATATGGTCCCTAGGGTCATTCTAGTCTTTACTAAGTTACTCCGAGCCATGCAACCATTTTAGCTTTGTGTCTTTTATTTTTGCGCAAGTTACCTCGCAGCTTGTTGTGAAAGACGCCTTTGAGCTCACATGACCTCATACTGCTACTGTCTGAGCGCTGTTCAAGGTCGAAAAACAAGCCACTTTGTTATGGAGTTCTGGTGTTAGTCCATATTGCTTATCCATAAAAATACTACACTTTTTGGCACGACTGAGAAATGCTTGCACTATACTAACGCGCACCATTTTTCTCATAACAGACGGAAGATTCCCTTATACGAAGAACCAGAGCTTTGCAGAGCTTATGATGTAACCAGTACTAGGTTCTTCTAAGGTGAGGGGTCCCCAGAATTCTCACATCTCCATTTATAATTTTATATAAACTAGATTCCTACCAAGGGGAGGGTGGTTCTTCCACCACTGTTCAGTTATCATGATCTCGCCTTTTGGCTTCTATGGACTTGTAGTTGTAAGTGTAACTAAGTGTAACAATGTTTATTGTTTTAATCTTATGCATTTTGCTGTTGCTGCTGCATTATAGAACAACGTACAGAGCTTGTCAGTTGGAAATAAACCTTTTGAACTTACATAGACTCGGTGGTATTTGGTGTGGACTTACACGAGAGAGTGAGCGAAAGGGTGTGCATTGCTTCCGCGACAGAGGTCGGGAGTGTTATGTTCTGGGTTGTCTACTCATTGGGTATTTTGGGGGGGGTTTCGGAGACCTAATGAGACACTATAACTAGTCGGTCAGGGGATTGTGGTGGCTTCTGATTGAGGTGTGAGGAAGGTCCAACCTCCCATCACCAACGTCCTATTTTCTTGTGCAAAGTTCTGTATGTGCAGAATCCCTACAACAGTAGTAGTATGTCCTATCCTATCAAAAATTGTAAAATGTGGTTGGGCATTTTCTTGGTGGGAATTGTCGAAAAGCCTCAAGATTAAGAAGACTACAAGTAGTAGAAGAGGACAACCCAAAGGACTGGACTCAATGGCTAGAGCTATTGGTGAATCTGAGTTTTATTTAAAATATTTTAAATAAAGAGTGGCCAACTGGGCAAGCTTAGCTACAGACAGACTAATAGTAGTAGTACAGAGAGTCATAGCAGATGCAGTTAGAGGCAGGGATAACAAGAATTTAGAAACAGATAGTATAGATCAAAGAAGAATTTGTAAAAATTAGAATTAGGATACCGAAATAATAGTTCGGAAAAAATAAGGTGCAGGAAAAGTTTGGGAAATATAATTATTAATATAACCACTGGAGGACTTACTGGGGCCAGCAGCAGAGCCCTCGATAGAGGAGCGGTCCTGTCCCTGGGAGGCATCTTGGAGATCTTCTTGGCCCGCCGCCTGTGACCCCGTCTTCTTGCCCCTGAGTGCTGATCATGTAAGATTTCATAAAGAAAGAGACAAAAATTCAAGTTTGGTGTGAAATAAATAAAATATTTTCAAATACGCACCAAAAACATTTTTGGTAACAACAATTGCAATAAAATTGACCTATCTAATCTGATCGACTGGTAGTATTGCGAGATTCACGGATAGTCTAGCAAGCCTAACTACCACCTGACCTAGCCCACCTATTCCAATCCAGACGGGCCAATTGTTCAGTAAGTCTGCATTTCCATTTATTTTAGTCCTCAAAAATGCATAGATGGAGGACACATGCATACATTTTTGCATACACCAAATTGTTGGCTGGTTGCTGCTGATGTTCTGCTAGTGATGATATAAGCCTATTAACATTAACACTCAGTAAACAAACTACAAAAGGTTCTACTAAGGACTGGGGTAAGCAGCACTCAGCAGCACGTGACGTGACAGAGGATGTGTCATGCACACCACTTAAAAATTACCAACTAATAAGTAACTAATCCTATCAATCCACCACTATCCCTACTTAGTGGCAGGAGTACAAAGGATGGACTACTCTCTCTAGCATTACGTCACTTAAGTTCTCTAAAGTAAACTCTTACATAATCATCAGGCCAAGCGAGCGCAAAGTTGCAAACAAGTAAGATTAGTAGCGCCGAGCGCCTGTGTCATAACAACAATCACAGATTTTTAAACGTAATTTACCTGCAATGTAAGCAGCAGCATTCTTGCTGGTCGGAAAAAAAAAATATTCGCAATATATAACACAGAGCAGAAGAACACAAAGTAGTAATATTAAATAGCTACTCACCAAGCCCCGGGACCTCCACTCCTAGCAGGTCCAGCAGGTCCTGCTCCCGGTCCAGAATATCGGACCACCGGTGCGTCAGCTGATTATTGGTGCGCCGGAAACCAGAGCAGCAAAACACTGCCCGACGCACCTTGCCCCACCGCTGCCGACGCTCCCGGAGCCTGTACCCAGACCCAGGCCTGCCGCCTGCTGCCAGGGTTAAGGGGAGGTGTCGCTGAACAAAAAAAACCAGTGCGGCCACCTGCGCCTCACTGAATAAGGCCCGTGCCTGCACCCCTCTTTGGCGCCGCCTTCCGCAAGGAAGGCGGTCGCGGCTCTGGCTACGACTCCGAGCCCTGTGGCTGTGGCCCTTTGTCATGGTTCTGGGTAGGCAGGGGCGGAAAAGAAAAGGTAGGAATTAAAAAAGTAAGTAAAAGAAATTAAAAAGCAGGTAATAGAAATAGTGTGAAAAAGTAGTTAAAAACACACAAAAAATAGAAAAAAACTCAAAATATAGAATCAGGAAAATAGAGAGATAGATAATAAATAAAAAAGACCAAAAAAAAGTTTACAGAAACAAAGGATTGAAAAGATAGAGGGAGGATTCAAAAGCAGGCCCAGAACCATAGCAATAGAGTGAAAAACAACATGGCCGCACCCATTGCGACCGCATGGGCAAGTTCGCGTGATATTTCCCCCCCGAGCACGCAAAAAGCGTCGCGAACATGTAATACGCGTTCCGGAACAGGAAATACGATTCGCGAACGGGCGGGAGCATGCAATACGCGACCCGGAACTGGAAATAAGCATTGCGAGCGGGCGGGAGCATGCAATACGCGACCCGGAACAGGAAATAACCATCGCGAGTGGGCGGGACAAGTGAAAAACAAGATGGCCACACCCATTAGCGACCGCATGGGCAAGTTAGCGATATATTTCCCCGCGAGCACGCAAAAACACATCGCGAACGGGCGGGACCAGCAATTCCGCAACTTCGCGGAATTTCTACGTGCTTGCGGAGATTTTTAACAATTTCGCGGAGATTTGCGTAATGCGACTACGCAAATTCCGCCCACCCTTACTAAAAAGCACTCTTAGGGGTGTGATCATTAAAATTAGGTCCGCCATGAACAGGGACACCAACAGCAATCTTCAAAAACTAGAAAAGGAGATATCTATACTGGAAGGGAAACACATTGCCTCTAGAGAAACCTCTGTCTTGAATGAATTGGTGAAAAAGAAATATGAGTATAATAAAATAATAAGTAATAGGGCAGGGATGTGGATTAATAAACAAAAGAGCATTAGGCTCTCTGAATCCAACAAGGCGGGGAAAAGCTTAGCTTCCTACTTAAAATTCAAATTACAGAAAAATACGATTAAGACCTTACTGGACCTGAAGGGGGACGCTCACTCTGATCCTGACAAAATAGCAGAAATATTTAAGAATTTTTACAGTACATTGTATAGCAAAAACCACGACCTATGCACCGCTAAAGCCCAAAACTACTTAAGTAAATGTGACCTACATGCTCTCTCAGAACAAGACAAGGATGAAATCAATGGCCCAATATCCGCCAACGAAATTGGGGACACGATAAAATTCCTTAAAGTAGGGAAAGCGCCGGGACCTGATGGGTTCAATGCAAAATTCTACAATTCATTCGCATCTGTTCTGATCCCCCTCTTCTAAACATGTTCAACAAATTTAGTGAATCTGGCCAGATAAATTGGACACCTGCAGAGGCTATCATAGCGGTGATACCCAAGGAAGGGAAGGACCCATCACAACCTAAAAATTACAGGCCTATATCCGTCATTAACATAGATTGAAAAATTTATGCCATGATCCTTGCTAAACGTCTCCAAAAATATTTATCCAAACTTATTCACCCTTCACAAGTGGGATTTCTAAAAAACAGACTTTCTAGTGATAATACACAAACTTTATGTCACGCCTTGGAGAAAGCCAAATTAACAGACTCCCCCATAGCAGCAATCACGCTGGATGCCGAAAAGGCTTTCGACAAAATAAATTGGTCCTACCTTAAAGCGACACTCAAAAAATGGTACTGTATTTTAACCCGTCGGCCGAAGTAAGAGCAGGTGGGAGCCTCTCCTCATCTTTTAAGCTAGAGCAGGGAACCAGGCAAGGATACCCACTCTCACCTTCCTTATTCCTACTAGCAATAGAGCCGTTCCTTTATCAATTACGGAACAACAAAGAGATCACAGGAATACGCTTCAACAACAACACGGTCAAAATAACAGCTTACGCAGACGACGTGTTAGTTATCTCCGAGAATGCGGAGTCTGCTATTACTGCCCTAATGTCATCAATAGAAGACTTCTCCGCAGTATCTGGTTATAAGCTCAATAAAGATAAGACTGAGCAGCATCTCCAAGTGGAACCTTAGATACATTTTCAGTTGATTCTTTATAACCAGACTGGGGGGCAGAGTTACAAGGACTGGCGCATCTCTGATTATTAGCAGGGATGCGCCAGTAAAGATGCGACATGCAAAAATACCCTTGTGCCACCACGGATGCGTCGCATTTACAATGCGGCGCACCGTGGCGCAAGGATAGACAGATGCGTGTCGCATCTTTTGTCATAAGGGGAGCGCATTGCTGGAGTCGTGACGCAAGTGCTACGCAACTCCAGCAATGCTCAGGGGTGGCCTATACATATTGTGCTGCGTCAGTCCTTACGCCTGCTTCAAGCAGGGGTAAGGTTTTGATGCAGCGGCGTCGTAAAAGTGACTCAGACAAATCTTGTAGATTTCACTGCGTCACTTTTACGAGGCTCTCTTGCGACGGAACGCCCACACTCCATACATTATACCTGACGCAGGTATAATGTAGCGCAGGGATTTACAACGTGACGCATCTCCCTAGATGCGTCACGTTGCAAATATGTCGCATAGTGGCGCTTTGCTTACGACGCCGCTGCGTCACAGAAGTGACGCAACGGTGTCGTAAAGATGTCGCAAGGGGCTGTAAATCTGCCCCTGGGTTTATAAAACTTCTGATTCAACTGAAAAGAGGCATTTAATCATAATTTGGGCACAAGGAAGTGGTGTGACCATTTGTCATCAGTGGACACAAATGACTGACTTCTCAGGAGTACGGTATTTCTTCCCAGTGTGTACTCAAAATGTAACCATGTTAGCATCACAAGACTCCTCATTGAAGCAAGGATAATGTCCATCTCAGGGCCAACGTCGAAATTTTATAGTGATAATCTGTCAAGTTCTACAATTACAGATTTTCAGGAAACCTGACTAAACCACAACATTTAGATAGATATCAATCTTTTGTGAACCCCGCTTTGAGTGAATCTAGGGAATGACCAGCTAGGGGGAAACAGCCATTACAGCAAAACTTGTTTAATGTATGCTATTACAACGCATGCCATCAAAATGCAAGTGCCATCACAACGCACTGCCATTACAATGCATGTCATTACAAAGCACATGCCTTTACCACGCATGCCATTACAACGCATTTCATTACAAAGCATATGCCTTGACCACGCATGCCTTTACAGCAAATTTCATTGTGGAGGCATGAAAGGTAAAGGCATATGTGTGTTACATGTAAGTATAAGGTAAGTATATATGGTTTAGGGTGGGTTTGGGATTTTGGGTGGGTAGGGCATTTTTAGGGCTAAGGGTTGGTTTGGGTTTTTGGGTGGGAGGGGTAACTTTAGGGTTCAGGGTGGGTGTGGGTTTTTGGGTGGGAAGGGTAAATTGAGGGTTTAGGGTGGGTTCGGGTTTTTGGGTGGGAAGGGTAATTTTAGAGTTTAGGGTGGGTTTGGGTTTATGGGTGGGTAGAGTAATTTTAGGGTTTAGGGTGGGTTTGGGTTTTTGGGTGGGTAGGGTAATTTCAGGGTGGGTTTGGGTTTTTGGGTGGGAAGGGTAATTTTAGGGTTTAGGATTGGTTTGGGTTTTTGGGTGGGAGGGGTAACTTTAGGGTTTAGGGTGGGTATGGGTTTTTGGGTGGGAAGGGTAAATTGAGGGTTTAGGGTCGGTTTGGGTTTTTGGGTGAATGAATGAAATAGCACTTCTAAAGATCGTAGCTACCCGAAGACATCCCAGCACTGAGGCAGTTTATAGAGGCAGAAGGGAACACCTAGGGGAAAAGCCACGTCTTTAGCTGTTTGCGGGAGGCTGAGTGATTGTGTTCCTTCCGTAAGGGCAGAGGGAGCGAATTCCACAGTCTGGCGGCATTATAAGAAAAAAGCCGCCCGCCACTTCTGGCCTTTTTGATCCTGGGAACAACTGCTAGAGAAAGCTCATCGGTGGGAAGGGTAATTTTAGAGTTTAGGGTGGGTTTGGGCTTATGGGTGGGTAGAGTAAATTTAGGGTTTAGGGTGGGTTTGGGTTTTTGGGTGGGTAGGGTAATTTCAGGGTGGGTTTGGGTTTTTGGGTGGGAAGGGTAATTTTAGGGTTTAGTGTGGGTTTGGGTTTTTGGGTGGGAAGGTAATTTTAGGGTTTAGAGTGGGTTTGGGTTTTTGGGTGGGAAGGCTAATTTTAAGGGTTTAGGCTGGGTTTGGGTTTTTGGGTGGGAAGGGTAATTTTAGGGTTTAAGGTGGGTTTGGGGTTTTAAGTGGGTATGGCAATTTAGGGTTTAAGGTGGGTTTGGGTTTAGGGTGGGAAGGGTAATTTTAGGGTTTAGGGTGGGTTTGGGTTTTTGGGTGGTAAGGGCAATTTTAAGGGTTTAGGCTGGGTTTGGGTTTTTGGGTGGGAAGGGTAATTTTAGGGTTTAAGGTGGGTTTGGGGTTTTAAGTGGGTATGGCAATTTAGGGTTTAAGGTGGGTTTGGGTTTAGGGTGGGAAGGGTAATTTTAGGGTTTAGGGTGGGTTTGGGTTTTTGGGTGGGAAGGGTAGTTTTAGGGTGGGTTTGGGTTTTTGGGTGGGAAGGGTAATTTTCTG
Source organism: Calotriton arnoldi (assembly GCA_963921515.1). Taxonomy (NCBI): domain Eukaryota; kingdom Metazoa; phylum Chordata; class Amphibia; order Caudata; family Salamandridae; genus Calotriton; species Calotriton arnoldi. The sequence continues at coordinate 45,562 of CAWUFW010021992.1, read as the reverse complement.
GGTTTAGGCTGGATATGGGTTTTTGGGTGGGAAAGATAATTTTATATATATATATATATATATATGTATATATATATATATTTTTTTTTTTAAAACAAACAGTCCGTGATCGGTGCGCACTTTGCTCAGCTGGTGCATATGTCGAGGTCAGACCATGCCTCGCAATAATGTCTTCAATCAAAATTAAGGCACTGCACTCCAGAGTCGTGTGATTAAAAGCTTTTAATAAAGCATAGTTCCCACCACCATTACCACCAATGGTGGCGGGAACTATGCTTTATTAAAAGCTTTTTTAATCACACGACTTCTGGAGTGCAGTGCCTTAATTTTGATTGAAGATGTATATATATATATATATATATATATATATACACCAACTCCAAACTACTCGCTGCGCGAGAACACAGTGGGCACTCCAGACGGGGGTAAGAAATGTTCTTTTTATTTAAATATGCAGCGTGTCAGCTCACAGGCACCTAGATGATCCGAAATGTTATGAGAAGACAAACATCAAACAATACAATTTGGCAAAGGATATTTTAAAAAAGATGTTTTTGGAATGGAAACGAGAGGGAATTATTTCCTTAGAAGAGTACAAATTTCTGCATGTGGAACATCCGGTCTTACCTAGACTTTACTTTATCCCCAAGGTTCACAAGAACATTACCCCCATCCCAGGGAGACCGATCATATCAGCGATCGGCAGTATGGGGGAAAAGGCAACGCAATATATAGATTATTTCCTTCAGGATTTTGTGAAACAACTTCCCACATATGTGAAGGACACTGGGGATTTTCTGAAGAAGATACAAGACATAGAATGGGCAGAGAACTTGATGTTTATCACATTAGACATCGAATCCTTGTATACAAGTATAGAGCATAATACAGGATTGAATGCAGTACAGTACTTTTTAAGCACAAGGCCAATGGATTGTTATAATCATAACAAATTGCTTTTAAATTTGATCGCTTGGTGTCTGTGCAATAACTTTTTCACCTTTGACAGTGATGTTTACTTGCAAAAAAGAGGTGTGACGATGGGAGCCTGCTTCTCCCCCAGCTATGCATGCTTGCATGTAGGCTGGTGGGAGGAGCAGGTTCTCAAACCCATACTTAGGGACAAATATACCAACCATGTTTTATACTGGTTGAGATATATTGATGATGTTTTTATTATATGGAATGGGGATGAGAAACAGGCTGGTGAGTTTATTAATTGCATCAATGATAATACTGCCAATTTGAAGTTTACCTCACATATAAGTAGGCAAAAGCTATGTTGGTGGGGCTAGACGTGTTGGTCGTTACACGGGTGAGTTTAAAGAACTATGAAGAAAGGTTGAGTGATTGTGCTGTAAATGAGATCATGCGATAGTGAGGGAACGGGATAAAAAATCGGTGAATGTGAATGCAAAACAACTCGAGTTGTACTAGACGCGCGAGTGGACCAAGATTGAGTTAAACTCACGTGGTTTGAAAGACGTTAGGGCGTTTCTCTGTAAGAATAACAGAGTAAAGATACACTCAATGAAGAGTGAAAACATAACGCTAGGCACGACAGCTGATACTGCGTAGAATAAACTTACTGAAGTATGTATCAGGTGGATTCAATGATCCGAAAATCCGTGTAGATGCCGGACGGCGTTGAGAAAAGTTAACAGTCAGCATCAGCGTACGTTCGTATATGACCAGCGTCGTTAGGAATTGTGGGATAGCAAACTGCATAGAAGACAGACTTGTGGTTTCACACAAGTAAATTGGTGTGGATGGTGACGGTAAAAAAAGAAAAAAGAAAATAGAAACTGAACCGGGTAGCGTAAACTACACAGAAAACAGACTCGTAGTTTAACACGAGTGAATCGGTGTAAATGGTGAAAGCGAGAAAAGTGACTGAACAACTCGAGTTGTTTTGCATTCACATTCACCGATTTTTTATCCCGTTCCCTCACTATCGCATGATCTCATTTACAGCACAATCACTCAACCTTTCTTCATAGTTCTTTAAACTCACCCGTGTAACGACCAACACGTCTAGCCCCACCAACATAGCTTTTGTCACCCAACTACTTATGGCTTTCATCACGGGGTCACTGTCTTACACTCTGTATACCGATCCACACCTCACGGGAGCATTTTTATCTATGTCGCTCGCAGTGCACTTTTTGTCGCGTTTAACACATCATTTCACGGGTTGTCACTATTACGGTTAACACACGTATGGTATCCACCGGTCACTAGATCAATGTGTATAATGAATATCCATTGCTATTTTGCTGATACCTTGTTTCCTTTTCCATAGTATATTAGCCCCTGATGAAGGGCTCATCGGCCCGAAATGCATTGGGCACTTTTGAATGAATGTTGAATTCAAAGTCAACCTTATGGTTTTATGGATAAATATGTTATCGGATAACTGAACAATAAAACTAGAGACATATAATGATGACAATGTCGTGAAGTACTCAATTATTACTCTGATCAACTACTAAACTTTTGCACTGAGTGCAAGAGGGGGACACTCTCTCAACCCAGGAGAGAGCAATCACGTCTGGATTATCCTCATACTCAGGAGGACTTACCTTTTTGCACCACTTACTTGATTACCACCTTGAGAACATTCTGATGATCTAAGGAGTGCGCTACTCTCTTCTTCATGTGTGTGTATAAAAACATACATATACACCCTCACACAGACACACACACACACACATATATATATATACATACATGGATGAGTATTGCACTTATGTATTTACTTATTTATTTACTCTTTTATACATCTGCTATTAGTGGGTTTGATGCAATTTACCCTGTCATCTAGTCTTTAGACCTGCTGATGATGGAACTTTCCATGGCACTTCCTGCGATATGACAATTTCACATTTGCACTGAGCCGCATTACTTTGCACTATTGCGTGTACTTTGTACACCGCTTCAGAGGCAATATTTTGGGTATTGGCTTTGCCGTCTGGGTATGAGGATTCTATAATGCACTATGCACTTTACTTAGGTAATACATACCATTCGTGCTTCTGGCCCCACTATGGGGATGTATTCGAATTTGCCTACTTTGCACATGATGTTTTTGCACTGTTGCAGTTTTTGCACGTCTATCAAAATTGTATGACAGTTCAAAGCTAGTAAACAGAATTATGATCGTAATACATATATGCAATGATGTATTAATGTATGTTTTCTATGTCTATTGGCCCCATGGTCACGTGATGCTCATTACTTGCACTTTAAATTTGGTGGCTCTCCCTGACAGCGTCATGTGATCAAGGCCTTTCTGGGGCCGAAACGCGTCATGGCGGTGCGTGGTGTCACTATGGATTAAAATAAATACCTTTTTGCACGCAGCTATCTGGGTCCGTGTTCGTCTTTCCTGGAAGCCTGGATGTTTAGAGACGGAGTTCCTTGCATATTTTACACCGATATGCTTCTTCGGTGTTAGACGGACCCCTCCTTCACAAGGGCCGAGCGGCAGGAAGCCAGCTTCTGTTAACCCGGAAGCATCTGTTGTTCCTGTGTGGATCAGCCGCGGCAGCCCCCGGGCAGCCGCATACGTTCCTACCGACGGTGACGGCAGTGGGCTCTCATTTCCGTGATTGAGCCCAGCCACGAAGACTGCGAAGGTAGGAGTTGGGGCTACACTTTCCGGCGAAGGAGTGTGCTAGGTGAAGCGGTGAGCGCTACTGAGCCAGTTTACTGTCTTTTGCCTATCGCAACGTAGATTCCTATCATAATTGTGCACCATGGCCGCCGACGCTGTGAGAAGCCGCGAGGAGGCGGCAGCTGAAATGTTTGACGACTTACCAGTCACTGATGTGCCCAATAAAGCACCTTCCAATACTGTCAGGACGGGGAGTTCAGAGCTAAAAGACGCTTTTAAACAACTGGAAAAAGCAATGCGCACGGAGCAATCAAAGTGGTGGGAGCATAGGTCTCTCTCACGATACTTGGAGGTGGGGCGCATTCCGCGCGGCCTCCGCATCATGCTGGCCCCTAGCTATGAGAACCCTGACCCAAAGTTGTTGGCCGAATGGGCAGAATGTAACTTGGACTCCTCATGCAGATTAGTAAAAATACTGATAAAGTATGCGGAGAGTGATCGTGCTTCTCTACAAATTAAAATTGATGAGTTAAATGAACAAATATCCAAGATGGGAGGTTTTGAATTGGAGAAAAGATATCGTGAAGAAATGCATGTGCGCCTGGCTAAAGAAGAGGATATCATAAAGAAACGCAAGGTGTTTAAGTTTCAGAGAGATAAGATAGATTATCAGAATGGGCAAATCTTTACCTTTGGGAAAAAATTTGATTCTGTAAAAAGGGCAAAAACAGCTGCTCAATCACAATCAACACCATCGACTGTAAGCGACGCAGCCCAATTATCGACCTCCATTTCAGACTTGAGCTCGGTACCGGGGAGCGAATCTGAAAGTGAACAAGCCACCACAAGTTCACGGTTGGGGTTTACAAAATTTTCACTGGCGCAGGAGGTGGACTGCCTGCGCCAGGACCGCAGACAAACCCTCAGACCACGCGCCCCGAATCAAAAACAACACAAAGAGCAAACAGCAAACGCCGCAAACGCAGACAATGTCACAAAAGCAGACAGCGGCGGGAAGTCCAATTACAAAAAACCACAGAGGAAATGGAATCGCAAATGAATGACCCAACTAGTGAATCTCTCTCAATAATCAATTTGACAGGTATGCATCTCACTGCCAATGAAAATAAGATTCTCTTACTTGGATTATCGTACTGTCCACCGAACAATTTTAATTATGCACAAACTCGCATCGACCTGTATAAGTACACTCGAAAACTCAAACTGCGTAAGTTTTACTTGCTCAACAAAACTAAACAGCCTGCAATTCAAGATGTTGTTGCATGTGGAAGCTTGAGCCCATCTCTAATGACAGTGAATGAATATGAGTTAATGTGTAATTTACATGAACTGCATAGAGAAGGCACACTGGATGATACAATAACCAGCACTGACATTCTGCCTAGACTGGATATGCCGGGTTTAACAGGATTTAAACCGAGGTCCACGTTCAATCCTATTATGTTGCATGATAACATCGATATTTACAATGAGTTAGTGACTACCCAACTCAAAAGGCTGCATACATCTACACTCCAGATGCAACAAAAATGTCGCAAACAAAACAACTGTTACGGCAGCCTAATGAAGAAGTTGCAGAGCAACAACAATGTGGTCATACGCCAATCGGACAAGGGGGGCAACATTGTCCTTTGGCCGAGGGCATTGTATATGGACGAGGCACTCCAACATCTGAATGACCTACAATGTTACAGGCGGGGTGATTGGCAGGCGGTCAAAGTTGCTTGGAATGATTACAATACCAAACTATTATCATGGAAGAGTGCTGGATTACTAAGTAGTGACAAATTTAAATTCCTCAAGGTGAACCATCCGGCCATTCCAGTTTTTTATCTGATTCCAAAAGTACACAAAGACCCCAACAGACCTCCTGGGAGACCTATAATTTCCGCGAAGAACAGTATGATTGAGAATACTTCAAGGTACATCGACTTCTTCCTCCAGGAACATGTCAAAAATCTACCATCGTATCTGCAGGATACGGGGGATTTCCTGATAAAGATTGAAACTGTAACGTGGCAGGACGACTATCTGTTGATAACTCTTGACGTCACTGCCCTATACACCAGTATACATCACATGGATGGTGTTAGAGCAGTTGAACATTTTTTACGGACAAAACCACTCTACATGCTGAAACACAACAAAATGCTGTCTGACATGATCCTGACATGCTTAAACAACAACTACTTTCTGTTTCAAAGTCAGGTATTCCAACAAATGAGGGGTGTGGCGATGGGGGCCTGCTTCTCCCCCAGTTACGCATGTTTACACATGGGACTGTGGGAGGAGCAGGTCCTCAGGGCCAGGTTTGGTCACATTTTGAGCAACCACATAGTGGCCTGGTATCGTTACATTGACGATCTATTTCTCATTTGGAAAGGGTCAGAGACAGCAGCGAATGTGTTTATTGAGGAAATTAATGTAAATAACCTCAACCTTGAATTTACAGCACATGTCAGCAAGGTATCCGTAAATTTCTTGGATGTAGAGGTGTACATTAAAGACAACTGTCTGGAGACTCGGTTACATCGCAAAGCTACAGCGGGTAACACGGTTTTGCACGCCACCAGCCACCACCCTGACCATCTGATACGCAGCATCCCATATGGGGAGATGCTGCATATCAGACGCATCTGTAGTGTGGATGCTGACTGCGTGGAGGCTCAAAACGCAAGCAAAGATTTTTAACTAGAGGCTACACTGCTAATATGCTTGATACAGCGATCAAAAAAGCCAACACTATTCCTCGCTCCGTAGCACTGGGCTGCAGCCCAAGGCAGGCTGTGTTGCCCAAGAGCCCCAGTACCACTATGGAACCACCTAGATTAATCACTACGTACAGTCGACAACACAACAAATTGCGCATGATTTTTAATAGAAATTAGTCGGTTGTTCAAAGTGATTCAATAATTGGTGACACCTTACCCAAAGCTCCAGATTTCGTAGAGCACGCTCTATGAGCGACATGCTTGTCAAGAGCAGTCCAGAAATAACCACCAACAGTTCCTGGCTACAGACCACTAAAGGCTTTATTAAATGTGCTTCATGCAAAGCCTGCAAACTGGGGAGAAACAAAACAACATACAAAATCCCGTTTAGTGTTGTCCCTGTGGTTATCTCCAAAAAGTTGACATGCAAGACTGATTATGCTGTTTATGTGCTGGAGTGTACGTGTGGCCTGCAATATGTTGGGAGCACCAGGTTGCAGGTCCACAAGCGTATACTCCAGCACATGAGAGCTATCAGTAACAACGATGCAGCGTATCCAGTTGCTAGGCACTTTAAAGAAATCCATGATAGTTGCCTAGACCACTTGAGTTACTTTGTGGTGGACATGGTACCTCCACTTCGCCGTGGTGGTGACCGTGAAGCCCTGCTGAGAAAGCTAGAGACGAGGTATATCCTCGAGCTAGATACGAAGACCCCGAACGGGCTCAACTCGAGTGAGGATCTCTTTACTTGCCTCTGATATATCTCCCAGATTGGTATCAGTTTAGTGACAGCTATCAGTACTGTGTTTTAGATATTTATCTGATCTCCGAACATAATGATTTTTAGTATACGGGAGACAACAGGACTAGCTGTATTATATTTTACGATTTTTTCCTCTTTTTCACTCCACTCCTCTTTTCTGATTATCATTTTTAACGTGACCGTATAGGGCAGATTAGATATAGTGGCCCATTAGGGGCTCCTTGCAGATGTTTTAGAGACTATAAGGTTTGTTACTCTTACTCACTATGCTATTGTAAATCTGGAAAGGGTCCCCCAAACCGCCAAATAATATTAACGACTTCCTCTAGCACCCAGATACCAGGGATCTGGTATCAGGGTCATTTTTTTAGATATTTATGTTGCAATAAGTATTTATTATGAATTTTAGAGGTTGGTTTTAAAGGTTATTTGACATTTGAAAAGTGAATGAATATTTTAATCAGAATATATGATTTTAAATTCTTTTTTCAACTACATAATTCCTAGGGGTTATGGTCTGGATGAGGGATCGTCCAGGTTACAAGAGAATGCATGAGTTCCATGACCCACTATGGGTATGATGTAGTATGGTTTTATTGCAATTATTGCACATACATGGATGAGTATTGCACTTATGTATTTACTTATTTATTTACTCTTTTATACATCTGCTATTAGTGGGTTTGATGCAATTTACCCTGTCATCTAGTCTTTAGACCTGCTGATGATGGAACTTTCCATGGCACTTCCTGCGATATGACAATTGCACATTTGCACTGAGCCGCATTACTTTGCACTATTGCGTGTACTTTGTACACCGCTTAAGAGGCAATATTTTGGGTATTGGCTTTGCCGTCTGGGTATGAGGATTCTATAATGCACTATGCACTTTACTTAGGTAATCCATACCATTCGTGCTTCTGGCCCCACTATGGGGATGTATTCGAATTTGCCTACTTTGCACATGATGTTTTTGCACTGTTGCAGTTTTTGCACGTCTATCTAAATTGTATGACAGTTCAAAGCTACTAAACAGAATTATGATCGTAATACATATATGCAATGATGTATTAATGTATGTTTTCTATGTCTATTGGCCCCATGGTCACGTGATGCTCATTACTTGCACTTTAAATTTGGTGGCTCTCCCTGACAGCGTCATGTGATCAAGGCCTTTCTGGGGCCGAAACGCGTCATGGCGGTGCGTGGTGTCACTATGGATTAAAATAAATACATTTTTGCACGCAGCTATCTGGGTCCGTGTTCGTCTTTCCTGGAAGCCTGGCTGTTTAGAGACGGAGTTCCTTGCATATATATATATATGTATATATACATATATAGTAGTTTACCTACCTTGAACACTTTTTCCAAGTGTATGTCTTTACCACGCATGCCTTTGCATTGTAATGGCATTTGTGGTAAAGGCATATGAGTGGTAAAAGTTCGCATTGTAATGGTAGGTCGTTGTAAAGGCATTGGCGTAGTAATACCCGCATGGTAATGGCACGTGTGCTATTAGTACGCGTTGTAACATCATACATTCCCAGCTAGGGGTCTGCTACTTTTAATTTCACTTGATAATTCCTGTGCCTTTCCGATCATTAGAGAAGGTTTAAATAATATTCAGGGGATCTTAAGGTTAGGAATGATTTATATCCACTGTTTAGTAAATTACTATATTAACTTCTTTGGGAGCACAATTTTACCTATTTTGTTGGGTCTTGCTGATACACTGGGCTACATAAAGGGCAAACCATAATTGGGGGTGGGAGGAGATCACCAGCAATGCGGGAGTTATAATATGGTTGCTTAGCCGTTTATATTATGTTATAAAATGATTGCTTAGCAATTCTTATAAATTAGCTAATATTGTAGACGATTATTATGTAAGGGACACCCCAAGGAAAAGATTGACAAATGATAGGACAGCTGTCTCCAACCTATTGATCTCGAGCTACCAGTAGCTCACAGAAACCTTCAGAGTAGCTCCCAGCCTATAGTTCATTTTTAATTAAGAACTGCAATAAATATGTGTTGCATTTTCCTTTTAAAGTTCAGGAAAGGCTATGTTTATTTTACATTAGTATCAGGCTGCAGATAGCAGAGCCTGATAATGAGCAGTGCTCCACACAGATGTATAACCCATGTGGGTCAGAGAGGTTCAGAAATGAAGCACTGAGGTATTTAACGCTTAAATAACTTAAATAAAAGTCATTCTGAACTCAATATTGGAGAATGAGAACAAAATGATATTTCTTAATACTGTTAAATGAGATAAAATTAAAATGAAGAGTTAAGTTAATGATTAAGTTAACTCTCCATTTTATTTTTCTCCCTTTTCAAAGTGTCACTTTTACAAACCGCAGGCATCTTGCTCTCTGTGGCTGGTAGACACAGTGCCATATTTATAACTCAAAAATACAGTCACTTTCTTTTATATGGGAGAAATTTAAAGTGATGTTTCTATGAAACATTGTCTTCATGTTTTTCTCTACTTTAAATTAAGTCAATTAAGTCCCAATGTTTTATGAAGCAGGTTTGTTAACTTTAAATTCCTCACATTTAAACAAATGACTGTATTTTTCTGTTATAAATATGGCACCATGTCTACAGGCCACTGGAAGTAATATGCCTGCTATTTGTAAAGACACTTTGACATGGGAGAAAATTAAAATGATGGGTTTTATGTAATGCATATCAACACAAATTTAACTCTTCAGTTGAATTTTCTCCCATTTTAAAGTATTGCATTTACAAACAACAGGCATCTTGCTCCCAGTGGCTGGTAGACACGCTGCCATATTTATAACTGAAAAATGCCACCATTTTTTTTTATATGGGAGACATTTAAAGTGCAGAAAAATGTTCCATAAAGTGCAGAAAAATGTTCCTTATTACCAAAATTTTTGCAGAACATTTTTTGGCACTTTAAATTTCTCCCATTTAAAAAAAATGATTGTATGTTTGTGTTGTACATGTAACAGTGCCACATATAGTGAAAGGTATGTCCTGTGCCACAAGTACATATGACACAGGCTCTTAGTCACCCATACACATATATCTCGTTCATTTACACACATGTTCGTACATCACCACAGACTGTGCACTCACTTACGCACATGGCAGCCCTATCATAGCACCCCTAGTCACAGTATTTTGTTCAAACCATAGTATCAGGCTCCATGGACATTAGTTTTAAAGTCAATGAAGCTGGGCGAGGGGTTGTCTAGTAACAATGCGCGAGTTACTTGGCCTTTAGTAGCTCACAACGATTTTCACTGATCGGAAGTGGATCTCATTACAGAAAAGGTTGGAGACCCCTGTGACAGACTATATATGGGGGGAGCTACCTCCAAATGTTATGATTCATTTAGCTGAACTAGTCATTTTCCAAAGGATCAGCCAGCATACCCCACTTATAATGAAGTTCATCAATCCGCTAATAATATAGACCCATTTACAGGTTTATATCTCTTCTGAGATCATATCTCTCCAACACCGCTTCAATCCGGAAGTCAAAGAGTCTGCTGTCATTACTGCATTTCAGCCGATTAACTGATGGCTAGTACCCATGCTAATAGAGGCAGTTCAGACACCTGGAGCACAGAATCCAATTGGCCTACTAGGAATTGTAGAAATACAAAACGGGAACTCTGTATGGCCAATAAAATGATACCCAGAGACGAGGAGTTAATACACTCATAAAACAAACTAGCTACAAGCAAGTGGTGAGATCAGTCAAACTGTACCTTAAAAGGCAAGCATGGGTGGACATGAAGGAAGTATGTAGACACCCCAATTGTAGATAGTTTTGAAAGGTAGTAGGAGGGCAAACAGAATTAAGGCACAGATATTGCAGTACCAGAGGACAAGGGGATAAACCACTTTTTAAGTCAATCCGCCAGCTGGGTCGGAATCTCAGAATGTTTTAAGATTACTCACGGGGTGGATTGTTTATGGTCCTTCCAATAATGTCCTGAGCCTTGTAACATCACCTTCGACTTTGGGCACGACTTCTGATGAGGACATTCAATGTAGTATGATCAACAGCGGTGTGCACCCTGAACACCGAAGCCAGATTATCCAGGAAGGCTCATATCAAGGATAAACTATCAAATTCAACATATCAAATGGTAAGCAAGAATAGATTTTCTATACCTAACTCACATAGATGTACCTTGACAATATATTTATATCTTCAAGGTACATAGAAGTGGAGCTAGGAATAGGAAATCTATAGTTCCTCTAGATGCACTTACTTTTCGATAATTTGGTCTATGATATTTTGTCCATAATGTTTATAGCCTCGTTATTCAGTAGTACAATTATCAACAGGTACTTTCCCAGAAATCTGGGAAATTTCAGTGATTGTCCCCTTTTTAGGATAGGGTACAGGGCTGATCTTGTCTGTTGTGGGTCAATTTTAATGACTGATAGCTCTGTTAAAATGGCTTGTAGAATTGTATTTGGTAGGCTACAGGAGTGGCAAATACAAGTGGGGTACTTTCAGACATTCAATTTGGCTTACACCAAGGATTGTCTATCAGAGGACAGTGTTTAAACCTGTACCTACTGGTGGGAAAGTATGTACTGAGTAAAAAAGGGGGAGGACACCAGGAATTCATAGACCAGTCTACTGCTTTTGATCTAGTCATTTAAACTTTCACATATCCTCAGATCTATGGAGGTTGATGAAGGGCTTACACTACTTCTTGAAAGAATGCACTCACCTCTTAAATCTATTGCCAGTTATGGTCACAAATGGAGAATATTGCAGATGATTTAGATCAGAGAGATGGGTTTGTCAGGGGTGTACCCCTGTACCTTTTCTTGCTCTATATAAATAGTCTGGGTGAGGAACTGATCCATGTCCTCTTAGATGACTTGACTGTGGGTGGGAGAAGGTGTCTACTGCATTTGTATGCCGATGAAAGCGGTCCTCATCGCTAGAGCCATCATGCCTTGGACCATCTGGTAGGGAATTATGTTTCTTATGTGAAAGATGTACTCCTTATGATCGTATTGCCAAGTTAAAAACAATGCTATTTGGGCCAGGACACATGAAAAAAAGGTGGAAAGTTAGATGGGTCTTTGTTGCACAACGACTTTCATTAGGTGTGGATGGTCTGAGAGTTGTCAGGTAGTATTTTAGAAGGTAAGAAGGTAATCAGTGAATCTATCACTTTAGCCAGGTTTGATTCTTCCAAACACACAATGCTTACTATGGATGCCAGCAACAAGGGACCAAGAACCAATTTGATGCAAGTCAGAGGAAAATATAACTGATTTTCCCTCATGTTCTTTGCAAGGTGCAAGAAAAAATAATCTGTGGTAGAACATGAGGCTCTGGTGTGCTTTTGGTCCATATGTCATTTTCAGTTCTACCTTTGGCAAACACAGTTTGTCATATCTATAGTTCAGAAACCTTTGGTATTGGCTTCACTACAGAAGGGGAAATCCTGAAAAGGCCACAAGAGTCCAGATGGTTACTTGGTCTTGAAGGATTTTACTTTTAGATGTAATAACATCCTGTGTTGAAGAACCTAGGAGCTGACTATTTGTCCTGATTAACAATTTCATTTAAGAGAAAACTGACGAAATTTGTGAAAAAGTGACCTTGGCCTTTGATTTAGGAGGGACTCGTGAGATTGACTGGGATGCAGGCAAAGAAATGGATGATGTGTTGAAGGCTGTGAGAAAGTGGGCATGTGATGGTTGACTGGATAACCCTGTTTGTGATCATATAGGCAGGTGAGGAATGAAGTGACTATTCGTTTTAATGTGTGCTGGCTGCTAAAGGTTTTATTTTTTTCTGTGAGACACCAAGGCTAATATCCAAGTCTAATGAGTCTAATTTTTGTGTACTGAAGAACCTGCAGCAAACGTCTTCATAGCAGTGAAAGATGTAGACTGTCATTAGCTAATACAGTGATGTTCCCTCTTGTGTCAACACACCACCAATAAATTAATTGGTTTGGAAAGGCACTCACTTTACTGATTTTATCACTTTCCTTTTAGGATTCCATTGGCATTTTCTTACCGAAAAGTGCTACTATTGAGGTAGCAAACCACTGTTTACTTGCATGGGCCAAGCCATAGAGTATAAAGACAAGGAAAGTGTCCCTTTCTTGTACCGTGTGCTAGCAGCTTAAACACACTAGTGTTGGGTGCTGTTTCAAACAGTTGGTGTGCGCTTGAGCTGTCGCCTCTCATTTTTGCTCCACCCTTGTGGTGCAGATTCACATTTTGAATGGAGTGTTTTCCGTGTTTTCAAAACTCCTATACTCTATGCATTTAGACATTTCTAATATACTGCCTACTTCCTATGATAGGTCTAGGTTCTTTGAACTACTCTGGACTATTGTTTTTGGATTGTGTTCCCTTAGGATTCTGGTAGTGAGTTTTAATGGTGATTAACATTTCAGAGGTGGAAAAGTGGTACCACTTATATATTTGATGAACAAGATTGTCCACCTGGCACACGAGGGACACTAAGGGAGAAGCCTGTCTAAGAATAAAGTTAGATCATCCTACTGGTGGCCAGGGTTGGATTCCCTCATAGAGCAGGAAGTTCAAATGCCCATTCCATGTGGTGCCAGTGATAACCTCATTGTAAGCAGGAATTCACCTCTATCACAGGTTGCTAATCCCAGTAAAACCTGGAGTAGGGGTGCAATGCATGTAATTGGACCTGTTAGGGGTGTAGGCATGTTAATGTTTGTGGTGGCAGACTATCAAACAGAGTGGCACCCCAGGCTATGACCATTGAATTGATACATTTCTTGAGGGATGCGTTTATGGAAGAAGCCATTCCTGATAAGTTAGTCATAGATATTGATGACTAAATAAACACCTTAAAACTGTTTTGTGTTGCCTTAGAGGAAATGGTCTCTTTAAGGGGATTAAACAGATGACAAAGGAGTGCCTGCAACTGGTGTGTGTCCTTCATACTCCTGGCTGTAGATCAGGTTTGAGCATATCACACCACATCCTATTTGGTTACTGGCATTTTCCTTTCTCTCAAAACTAGACAGGTTGGTGCCAAACTTACATCAGTTTTCAAATCAAGAAACAAATTGTAGAGGAACGGGAGGTTGTTGGAGAGAGGGATATACACAAAGATCACTCTTTGGCTTGGCTGACAGAGAGGTGATGAGAAAGTTTTGTTTACCACTACATTTTACCCTGGATGTGATCAGAATTTGAGAGGGTAAACTGCTCTCACCGATCAAATCAAACTAATTGCTTACCTTCACTTTCTAGTGACATAAAACTTTTAAGACCAATGGTATTGCAGCCAACATCTCGTAGCTACACCAGTTGAGATCTCCTGGATGCATATAAACCTGTGGCATCACAAAGCAAACAATTGGAATTTAAAGTTAGAGGTTAGTGGAGAGGTGTGGTGCAGCGGCCAGGGCAGCTGACTTCGGAGCACAGGGTTCACGGTTTGATCCCCGGCTCCGGCGGCAGCTCAGCACCATGTGACTCTGGGCAATAGCTCACTTAATTTCCACTACGGCCCCCAGCGCCTTGAGACCCGTAAGGGTGAGTAGCTGCGCTATATAAAAACGGACTTACATTTTTTTTTTTTACATTTAAAGTTATGTTTGAGTTACTCAGGAGAGTTCTGCTACACTCCCCAGAAGTAAGATCACAAATGTCTTGATACTGCTACAAATTAGCAGATGTCATGTCCGTTCCACTCTCAGTTCACCCATCAGAGGAACTGCTTGGCTTCGGATGAGGGAGCCAGTGCAAAGGTTCCTGTTCTAGTTTTGATAGTGGAGCTTCAGCTGGCTCCATCATCACAAATCATTTTGTAGTGGATAATCCAGTCCACCAACTTCAAAGCATCACATGACCCACCCTTTTTGGGAAATGCCTTCTGACACAGTTTTTCCTGTTTGCCATCTTTGTGTCAGGCACAGCTGGAACAAACTGCAACATTCAACAATGACCCCATGCACCAGGAGAAAGTTGTCATTGCGTCAGGACCATTGTTATTTGTATTATAGAGACAACTCCAATTTTGGGGGTTTGTTTCTTATAACCCAATAAAAATGCAGACTGGGACGCCTTATTATGGAAGCCTGGAAGGCATAACATTATCGCTGAATTTTCTCCCACTGGGATGAATGGACCACTTTCGGCAAATATTCCCCATGATTCCACAGACAACTTTAAATATGGTCGCTGAACTGGTGGGGGTGGAGTGTCTGCCACCAGTGGCTGCTCCTCCGCTTAGGCGGAGGAGCGTTGCCCCACTCCTTCAGCTGCAAGCTGAATGCAGAAAATAAAATGATAATAACATTCGTTATTATCATTTTGTTTTTTGCATTCAGCTTTCAGCTGAAGCCAGGGGGGATGGGGCTGGGCTCCCTGCCCGTCACAGGGGAAGGAGTGGTGGCTGCACCTAAAGTGCCCATGGCGCTTTGATCGGCCCTTTCGGGTCGGCCAAAGCGTCATGCGCACTTTGCATCTTCCCCACCCACGCTACATTACAGCCTGGGTGGAGAACATGCAGAGCCTGCCAGTCCCTGTCTGAGCGCCGAACCACAGCGCTCAGACCAATCACAACGCTGCTAAGGCAACATTACAATTGGTTAGGGGATTCTGGCAGGCTGGCTGCTTCCTGCCGAGTGGAAAGGAGGACAGAGAATGAAGCCGCAGCGGCCGCGGTCGGCGGAGAAAAGCTAAGTGCATTTTTTAAAATTATAATTCCCCCCCCCTCAATTCCCCACCCCACCACCCCTGGTCGGTAGCAGCCGCTACTGTCCGTCACAACAGTGGCATGGCGTCCAGGCCCCCATTGCTCTAAATAAGCTCCTAAGACACTTGAGGATCCTCTGCAGGGTACAAAGATGAAAAATTCTACTCTGACCACATCTGAAACAAGAGACTGTGTGATACTTTGATTTCGCTTATAATGAAGATGAGGATCATGATTTGAATTGTTATTATTATTGGTGTTATTATCATCTTTATCAGTATCATCAGTATTGCTAATATTGGTGTTAATATCAATCAATCAAACAGCATTTGTAAAGTGCATCACTGTCACCCCTAGGGCTATCTGGGCGCTAGTATTATTATTAATATTTTCATCATCATCACTGCTTCTGTGTGAAGGTCTGTGCTACATTTCAGCAGCCTGATTCTAGCAAACCCACTGCTCTAGTAATTCACACTATGGCTCTGCGAGGAGATAAAGAGCACACCTGTTATTATAATTAGTGCTGGGTGAGCCTGGCTTGACCTCTGCTCTTCTCTAGCCATCATTTGCAAAGTCTCGAGACGGTTGTTAGCCACAGACAATAACAACCCAGAGAGCTCTGTGCCCCCTACTGCAGAAGCACGTTTAATCACCGGATGGAAAACAAATGGCGGTAGGCCGATTCCTGTAAAGAACGCATGAGCACTTAGCACCTGGCTGCCCAGTGCAGGGCAATTATATTCCCATGAAGGAGACGCCGGCGAATAATAGTTATTAAAGTCAGAGAAAATCAACATCACTTACAAAATGGGGAAAAACTCCTTTCCACGCGCTGATAAACACATGGTGGTTTAAATTCACGGTAGATTATCCAAATTATTACATTATAGTGCTATGGTGTTATATTGTAAAAAATAAAATATTATTGTCCATGAAACAATTCACGCATAACTGGAGTACTACAGGAGTATTCTTCTATGTACTCTTCCATGCATTTGTGAAGCGGCTGTGAATTTCTAACTCCTTAATAGTAAACGTGCAAAGAGTGCAAAGTCCTGTCTATATGTGCTAACTGTATATGAATTTTTCTGACTATCGCCATCCTTCCCCATTTTAGACGCTTTGGTATTAATTCACTAAAAGTATGTAAATGAGCACTACTTTACGTGCTCCAAAGTGTCTTTTGAGTTGGCACCTGTGTGTTTTGCTATTTACTAAAACCCTGGATTTTACTATGCAATTTCCACCGGTGGGCAGTAGGGCCAAGAACATGAACAGCATCTCTTTAGCTTTATACTTTCTCAGTTCACATCCTACAACGACATATTTTCAGCGTAAAAATCCCAGCAGCAAATATCCACCTTCCCAGTGGTTAGTGATGAGTGAGTGTATGAAATTGTGTTACTAGTTGTGCAAGATGTGCGGCCTAATCAAGTAATAGGTCAACAATTTTCCCTTGCTCTGAGCCAAGCACCCCATTGTAGCGCTTTACTCTCTCAGGGTAGCGAAGCAGAGCAGACCAAGGTCTCCTGAGGGAAAGTGGTGTGCGCTAATATTCACCATTCGCTGGCATGCAACAAAAACACTCAATAAATGAGTTTTCAGCCAGTACATTTTCTTTGAAAAAGAAAAAGGACATTTATCACACACTACTAAAAACTACTCATTAATTTACAAATATATACATAAAGCAGATAAAAATACCTTAAATTACATTATGGAATCACATTTGACCCATAAAGGGTCATGATCCCAAAAATGACAATACACCCCCACCGTCCACTTCTACCATATATCAAATCACAATATAAGGGGTATCACTTTAAATAAATCAGACCTATTGGCTTGATGAAGGGTCATCACAACATATAAGGCAATAATCCACATGCGGAAACTTCATTTAGGTAGTAATAACCATGTGTGAATGCAATAATCATTAACAAAGTATTTCAATATTGTTCAGCCATGTGAAGGTGCAATAATCATTGTTAATAAAGCATTTTAATACTGTTCAACATCATCAATGTAAATTGTTGATAAAGCATTGCAATTAAAAATAACACGTGCTTTCTTTATACACTTTAGGCCACTTTAAAATGCAGCCATAACACAATCCCCCAGAGGGCACGACAGTCCCAGCTGTAGAGCAAAAGCTCCTGACTGGTAGATATTTAAAAATGAAGAAAATTCATAATTTCTGGGCCCCTGCAAACATAGGATCAGTACATTTGGAAATGTCTTGCTGTGGGGGACTGATGCACTCCTACAGCCTCCCATACTTTCTTTTAATCGTTAATGGTGCCCTTGCCTGTTTAAGGACTGCCATAGTAAAGGAAAAGATGCAAATATGAAGGCCCAGCAGGGCATTATGGGGTGCTCACTCTGGAGCGTGAATTTGAAATGAGTGGCTCCAGCCGCTTTGTTCACCGCCTTGCGGCCTCACAGGGCATAGCTTACTTGGGCTTTCCTTTTATGTTTTTACTAGGGTGGTCTGTCCCACCTGGGCACCATTGTGTGACTCCCTTTTTTGGGGCAGCCCAGGGAGCCAACCCCCAGCTGCCCTGGCTGGCTTCCCGCCCGGTCGGCATTCTCCTTTGCCGGTATTGGAGCTGACAATCAGATAAGCAGCAGACAGGCCTACTGCAACACTCTTGCTAGTTTCTTTTGTGATAAACTAGAACAAATTTACAGCAAGTTTGACTAAGATAATGCCATTAGCCATGATGGTGATGGAACCAGCCAACATGTTTCAAGCCAGGGACAAGCTACCTTGATAGAATTTTCGGCAATTACTGTCATCTAAGTAGTGTCTCAAATTCAAACTGCTAAGTCAGGTTCCCCTATGGACCAATGCCCTCCTGCAGTGACCAAATTAGCACTAGATATTACTGCTACTCATCTCACCAGCATTTTTAATTCCATGTTTAGGACAGGATATTTTCCCAAGCAATGGAAGGAAGCTTCTATACTTCCTCTTAGAAAAAAAGCCTAGCCTGAATCCGACAGACCCGAACAGCTATCGCCCCCATCTTTCACCTTCCTCTGCCTGCAAAGATTGTAGAAAAGGCTATGAATCAGCAGCTTGCAAACTTTATACAGGACAATCAGCTGTTAGACACCACCCAGTTCAGATTCAGAAGCGCTCACAGTACCAAAATGTGCCTGATTAAAACAACTGAGGAGATAAGGTCACCTTGGATGAAGGAAGTTGTGCGGCCCTTGTCTTACTCAATCTATCGGCAGTCTTTGATACGGTCAATAAAAGGTTGTTGGTTGACCGTCTACGGGCTATCGGAATTGAGGGGACTGCACTCACTTACCCTGTTAAAATGGTTTATTTACGAGCGAAAGCAAACAGTGGCGTTGGATCATTTTGTGTCTGACCCTTTCTCACAGTGCCTTATCTTAAAAGGCGGACACTGACTGTAAACATGCACAGTCTACTTACTGTGCGATTACCGTGTGAGAGGCACATGTAGTGAGACTCACCAACAGTAAAAAGTCCAAAACAGGGTGATCAAAAAGCAAACAATCCCGGAGTACTAAATGGGCAGAACCCATTTTGTAGCAGTAAGATTTGTTGTGCAGTATAGTTTAACACAGTTGTATATTGGAAGGGTTAAGCTAGTTGACCACATCTCAGATACTGCTTTCATTGCAGGGGTTGAGACATAGCACCACAAAATAGTTTAGTGACAGTACTCTATGGCACATAATCCTACAGGGTTTGGCACCTCCTAGAATAGCGCCAAGAAACCAATCGGTGAACGTGCGCTCTATAAGAATTTTATAACATAACATTATAACATAACATACTTGAGCTTGCTCATTCACCTCATCACTTACTGACTTTCTTTTCCCACTCACTGACTCACTAACTGACTCACTCACTGACTCACTCACTCTCTCTCTATCTGTACATAGGAAATCCTATTAGTCGTCCTAGTGTCCTTAGAGAAACTGATGTCCGAAGTGTATTTTGTGTGGATTTCTTCTGCAAAAACTCGAGAGGCTCTCCAGAAAACCCACTAGGTTGGCACTAAGGGTGTAACCCATCCAACATTACATTTTTTATAACTTCAACAGATGACGAGGGTAACAGTGATTCAAGAAATATCTCACAATAGACACATAGGGCCTGATTTAGATCTCAGCGGATGGGTTATTACGTTACAACGGGGGCGGATATCCCGTCCGCCGAAATATAAGTCCCATAGGATATAATGGGATTTATATTTCGGCAGACAGGATATCTGTCACTGTTGTAACAGAGTAACCCATCCATTGAGATCTAAATTAGGCCCTTAGTTGAGTAGTGTGGCTTCAAATGTTTGTCCCTTTGTGCATTGAGTCTTGAAAACTGAAAACTGAACAAACCTGATCTCCCCTGAGCCATCAATGACATCTTAGAACAGAGCCGTTTAAAGGAGGTACACTCAAGCTCTCTTCTAGCTAGGATTGATACCTTAAGTTTGACGAACTTCAGTCTCGAGCTACATTAATGTTGTCTCACCCTTGGCCAATGATGGAGAAGGCAATAATATCTCACTTGGTTTGACGATGGCGAGGGCCGACAATTATGATCTTTTGCATTTGTAATACTTCTTTTTATTAGCATTGTAGAGTACATCACAAGCATGATAATGCAAAACCAATGATGGTGACAACAACTCATAGATAAAATGCACTTCAGGAGGCAAAACCATGGACTGCACATTTTATATCTGTAATACGTCATAAGGTATTAAGGTTAAATAGCTAATCCTTAACAACTGTCATATTTACGGAATGGGGCAGCATGGTCTGGAAAAGCCCTAAAATAAGACAGTAAAAAAATGAAATGCCTGATTCAAACCAATCGCTTCTCCAACGAGTAGCTCATGAGCTCCTGATAGCTCTCCAACTACCTGCAAGTAGCTCTCCTCTGTGCCTCCCAGGGTACTGAACTGGAACCTTTTCCTTTGAATTACTATATGTATGCCAAAATAGACTATTCAAGACAAAAACATGTGTATTTTCAGAACTCATATGCTGATGTTTGGAGAAAAATGCAGTATTTCCAAAATATATTCAAAGCTGATTTTTGAGCGAGAAATCATGTGGGGATCTTATTTATGTGTATTATTACTTTTGTGTCGGGGCCCTGCACTGTGACTGTCATGTATTTCCTACGCAGAAGCATTCCAAACGAACAGCCTTTTTAGAATTACTGCCGGCAACCCTGCCTGATGCACTGAGATCATCACTGCTGGTAATCTTGCATATGGTGGCCACTTATGTAATCTGGTCATTTTTACAACACTAATATTAGTAGTAGCTCGCGATGATTTTATTTGAACATAAGTAGCTCTTATTACACAAGAGGTTGGAGACCCCTGCTTTAAATCAAGAGCATTGTATCAGGGGTTCTCACGAAAAATGGGAATTGAACGAAATAGGATACTCTGCGATGCTTTTGCTACCACTCAACCGGTACCCACATTCATGTTCATATTCTGTTGTTTTAGGCAAAGGCACAGCGGCACAGCGGCGGTTAGCAGTCTAGCTGCTTAAACCCGGCTGCAAAAATGCGGATGCCTGCCTCGACGCGCAGCTGACGCGAGCAGCGGGCGCGCCGCTGGCGTGCCAAAGACGCGCCTAAGGCAAGCCCGTCTGCGCCCGTCCGCGCCAGTCAGGGCCCAGGGGCCAGATTCTCTGCCCCTCTGCCTTCAGCTCTCCTGCAGTATACTAAGGATGAATTAATACTCCTGCAGAAAGCCCCTAAGTTACCTTGCACCCATTCCATATCCCTTGAGAAGATGCAGGATAGATGCCTACATTGCTCATACGAACTGACCCTATCGACCACTCACGCCCCTTAGCAGGAAACGGGTTCAATATGGCTCTGCTTAACTGCAGATCCCTGCCAAAACACGCTACGGAGATATCTATACTATTACAAAACACCAAACCGGACGTTCTGTTCCTTACGGAGACGTGGTTAACCCCTAATTCAGACCCAGACATTGTCCAAACGCTCCCCCGGGATACCTGATTCAGCGACTGGACAGAATAAATGGGAAGGGGGTGGGATTGCAATTATTTACAAAGACCATCTAATCTGCCGTACTCTGGACAGCCCCCTCCTAGACTGTGAAAATGCCCACTTCTCAATTGAATTCACTCCACTACTTACTTTTGTTGGCATTCTTCTATATCGCCCCCAGGAGCACATGGACAATTCTGCAGTTCACTACTGGAAACTGTCTTAAATCTTGCCAGTGCTTCGCCCAATTTTAATCTTCTGGGAGATTTTAATCTTCATTTTGACGACACGCGGGACAGGGTGGCCAATGACCTAGCCTACGACCTTGCAGCCTTTCAATTAGACTTAAAAACACACCAAGCAACACATGTTAAGGGTCACCTTCTTGATCCCATTTTTCAAGCATAACGGAATTAAAAGGGAATGATCCCATTTCCCTCCCTTGGTCAGACCACTTTTTTATTCCTTTCTCTTGGCACCCACCCTCTCCGTGCCCACATTCGCTAGCTTCACGTATCCAAATCCACCCCTGGTCCAAACTGATTGTAGAAGATTGGACCCGTGAATTGGAGGCATCTATGCCCATCTTGGACGCTGATCCTTTAGCAGCTAATAGTAAGTTCTCCTCATGGATCGAGAACTCATTAAACATAGTACTTCCGAGGAAAACCGTACTAAAAAAACGGGCCCCAATAAATCTCCTTGGTATACCCCCGAACTCCGTGAATTGAAACAACAGTGTAAAAAATTGAGAAAGAGCATGGAGGAATGATTTCTCAAGCGAAAAAAATCACAATATAGGCTATCCATTGCTCACTATAAAACAGCTTTAAAAGTAGTTCAGGCTGCCTACTACGATGAAAAAATTTGCTCCTCCTCTAGCTCCTCTAGAGAAATATTCCAGATCGCAAAAACTTATGAAAGTGCCCGACCCTCCTGCAGTCCCCGATCCGTCTGGTCGCCGATGCGAGGAACTAGCTGGCTTCTTCTCGACCAAAATCCAAAATATCCTCAATCTCCTTCCACCCTCTGTCAATGAGCACTTAGTCAAACTATATGACCTAGAACCCCTGAATAACCCTCACCTCTTAGAGTCATTCACTCCACTTTCCGAGGATTTATTCTTTTCCATCCTAGACTCGGTTAAGAGCGGGTCCCCGATGGACCCTGCTCCTCCCAACATCCTAAAGTTGGTAGCACCTATAGTCGCCCCCATCATTAATTTAATCAATGCCTCATTAGTATCGGGCATTGTCCCCCAAGATTGGAAAAAGGCAATAGTGAAGGCGCTACTAAAAAACCTCATTTAGACCCTTCTGAGCTAGGCAACTATCGCCCTATTTCATTACTCCCTGGAATTAGTAAGATCGCAGAAAAACATATCAACCGTATACTTTCTGCACACTTGGAAACATTTAAACTACTCCACTCGTCACAGACTGGCTTCCGCCCTGGTCAGGGCACAGAAACTGCACTGATAGCGGTAGTGGAGGAGTCAAGAAAGATTCTTGATTCCGGAGGGTCCACGGCCATCATCCTCCTGGACCTAAGTGCAGCCTTTGACACGGTGAACCACGGCATACTGGTTCACCGTCTAAAAAAGTGGGAGTGACAGGTACGGCCCTTTCATGGCTGAAATCGTTCCTGGAAGAAAGGTTCTTCCAGGTATCCGAAGGAAACTCCCGCTCCCAACCAGTCCCGCTGCAGTGTGGTGTTCCCCAGGGCTCGCCTCTGAGCCCCACACTTTTAACGTATACATGGCCCCTTTGGCAGAGATTGTAGCCCCTTTTGGAATCCACATAGTCACATATGCTGATGACACCCAACTAATAGTGGCACTGAACCATGCGGAACCATCCCCCACGGATCTGCGCTCATGCCTTGAGGCAGTTGCTAGCTGGATGAACTCTTCTCACCTGAAGCTTAATGGTGAAAAAACGGAGCTCATGCTGCTGGGCAACCAAGCAATTTTTAACTCAAATACCATGTGGCCGAGTTTTATGGGTCCAGCCCCTTTGCCAAAAAACGAGATAAAAAGCTTGGGTATCTGGCTCAACCATGATCTTACTTTCAGAGTCCAAGCGAGGAAAACGGCAGCCGTATGCTACGGTTTACTCAGATCCACCCGGAAAATACTCCCTCTCCTACCTAGCCACTCAAGAAAACTCCTGGTCCAGGCACTTATTCTCTCTAGGCTGGATTACGGCAATGCTCTTTATTTGGGTGCTCCCAAATCAGTCATAGCGAAACTCCAGGTGGTTCAGAACTCAGCAGCAAGACTTCTTACGGGCACAAAAACCACTGCTCAGCAAAGCCTGCTCTTCGTTCTCTCCACTGGCTCCCGGTACAGGAGAGAATACACTTCAAAGCCCTCTGCATTGTCCACAAAGGTCTGCAGGAAAGAGGTCCTCCCATTACAAAACACCTGGTCAAACCATATAAGGCCACTCGATGTCTGCGCTCGGATGAGCTCCACTTGGCCGAGGTCCCCAGAATTAAGAAGGCCAGAACAGGTGGCCGCCGTTTCTCCTACAATGCTTCCAAACTATGGAATGCACTCCCTCCCCCTATTCGTAAGGAGGTGAACCACCTGACCTTCCGGAAACGCTTGAAAACCTGGTTATTCCCATAATCCCTTCCCCCTCCTCTAGCCACCTCCGCAGCGCTGGGATGCCTCCGGGTAGCCATGCGCTATACAAAAGCTCCTAACATAACATAACATAACATATTCCAGGTTTCCCTAATTAAAAACTCTTATCTGTTTTATCCTTATGGTGAGCTTTAATCAGCTGTCCTAACCCCTTTCATTTTTGTAAGCTGAGTGCGCTCACCACCTCGGATCTAAGCCTCAAAGTAACTCAAAAATGGGCACCACCATCTTAGAACCACCATGCACTTAGGCCATCCCTGTAGCCCTGTGTGGCCACGGGATGCATTCAGTCTCATTGGAGTCATATGCATATTCTCCAGCAGGCGGGAGCTCAGCACTCTCCCGGTGCAGGGAGAGAGTGGGTGAAAAGAGCGTACACATGGACCTCAGGGAAAGGCTGTCACACTGCAGCTTGCGTGGCCACAGCAGAAAAGCGTTGTGGTTTTTTTTGTAGAGTTTGTTTTATGTTCTTCGTAATTTTAGGGATTTGTGAAACTTAACAAGACAGGCTTTTACCTACTCGGTGCAGTTTTTTATAACTCGGAATCTTCTCCAAGACCACAAAATGAGAAGGGCTTTAGGGTGAAAATATTAACACACTGTAGATCTGCAGAAAATAAACATGCAAAATGTACTTCTTCCAGAAAAATCTTTCCGCAGAACAATTACTGCAGGACTCCCCAACCCCCCCCCCCCTACCATTTTTCTTATTGTTGTTGTGGCATCTGCATACAACATTTAAGGATCTTAACTTAGCAACTTTGGGAAGTTGTAAAGTCTGTCAATTTCACAAATTCAAAATATTAAAATTTTAAGGTTGTGGCTACAGTCAGGACCCATGTAGTCATTTTCGTATCGACCTCCTGATGCCCGTCAGCTTTCTACGAATTAATAATGAACCAAAAGAAGTTAGAGGAAATTAAATTAGGAATGTATGAGGAAGTGAAGCAGCGAGAATCCATAGCTCATGGAAGCACCACATAGAAATAGTATCCAGATATCGACCGGAAAGATGGACCCACTTTCTTCCAATTCAAGAACCAAGATCAATCAATCAATCAGGGATTTGTGAAGCGCACTACTCACCCATGAGGGTCTCAAGGCGCTGGGGGGGAGGGGGATTTGAGCAACTCTGTCTCATCCGAAGAGCCAGGTCTTGGTGATCTTCCTGAATGCTTGCAGTGTGGGGGTTCGTCTGATGCTGAGGGGGAGTTCGTTCCAGGTCTTGGCCGCGATGTATGAGAAGGCTCTTCCTCCCTTTCTGTCTCTGCGGATGCATGGGATTTCGGCCAGGGCAAGGTCGGCGGAGCGGAGGTTTCTTTTAGGTGTGTAGAAGGAGATTCGTCTGTTGAGGTATTGGGGTCCGGTGTTGTGGAGGGATTTGAGCAGCTTGAAAGTCACCCTCTTTTCGACGGGGAGCCAGTGGAGGTCTTGTAGATGCTGGGTGATGTGGTCTTGTCGTGGGATGCTGAGGATGAGTCTGGGTGCGGCGATCTAGATGTTCTGGAGTTTGAAGAGAGATTTGTTGATTCCGGTGTAGAGGGCATTCCTGTAGTCCAGTCTGCTGGTTATGGGTGCGTGGGTGACGTTCTTTCTAGATTCGAGGGGGGATCCATTTGAAGGTCTTGTGGAGAATGCTGAGGGTATTGAAGCACGTGGAAGATACGGCGTTGACCTGCTAGTTCATGGTGAGGGAGGAGTCGAGTATGATGCTGAGGGTGCGGGCGTGGTCCGTGGGTGTTGGAGGGTTACCAAGGGCGGTAGGCCACCAGGTGTTGTCCCATGCGGAGGGGGTGGATCCGAGGATGAGGACTTCCGTTTTCTCCGAGTTGAGCTTCAGGCAGCTGCTGCTCATCCAGGATGCAATGTCTTTCATTCCTTCCTGGAAACTCTGTCTGGTGATGTTGGGTTCCTTGGTGAGGGAGAGGATGAGCTGGGTGTCGTCGGTGTAGGATACTGTGTCCGTGTTTTCTGATGATGATAGTGAGGGGGGCCATGTAGATGTTGAAGAGCGTGGGGCTGAGTGAGGATCCTTGGGGTACTCCGCAGCTGATCTCTGTGGGTTCGGAGAGGAAGGGCGGGAGTCTGATTCTTTGAGTTCGGCCGGTGAGGAAGGAGCGGGTCTAGTCTAGGGCGGTTCCCCGTATGCCGGCGTTTTGGAGTCTGGCGGTTAGTGTGCGGTGGGAGACGGTGTCGAAGGCTGCTGAGAGGTCTAGTAGGATGAGGGCAGCCGTGTGGCCTTGGTCGAGGAGAATGTGTATGTAGTCTGTGGCGGCTAGGAGGGTGGTTTCAGTGCTGTGGTTGCTGCGGAATCCGGATTGCAAAGTGTTGAGGATCGAGTTGGATTCTATGAAGTTCGTGAGCTGGTTGTTGACGATCTTCTCGGTGACTTTGGCTGCGAAGGGGAGGAGAGAGATGGGTCTGTAGTTCTTGAGGTCCATCGGGTCTGCGGGGGGCTTCTTGAGGAGGGGCTTGGCTTCTGCGCATTTCCAGTTGTCGGGGAAGGTGCCTGTTTCGAGGGTGCAGTTGATAGTACATCGTAGTTTGGGTGCTATAGCGGAGGCGGCTCTGTGGAAGATGTGCAGCGGGCAGGGGTCGGTGGCGGCTCCTGAGTGTATGCTCCTCATGGTCTTGGCGGTGATGGTAGGCTGGGTGGAATTGCTGGTGGTAGGTGTAGTGTCGGTGCCTTGGTTCCGTTCGTTGAAGTTATTATAGAGAGTCCTGATCTTGTGATGGAAGTAGGAGCCGAGTTTGTTGCAGAGGTTCTGGGAGGGAGGGATGACAGTGGTTTCGCTGGGGGGTTTGGTGAATTCTTGTATGAAGCTGAAGAGTTCCTTAGAGTTGCGGGCGTTGGAGAGGATTCTGTCCTGGATAAAGTTCCTCTTCGCAGTTCTGATGAGTTGTTGGTGGTCTGTCATGGCGGTCTTGTAGGCGATGCGTGCTTCCGAGGTTTTGCTGTTCCTCCAAGCTTTCTCGAGTCGTCAGCACGTGCGTTTGGATTCTCGGAGGTCGGTGGTGAACCAGGTGGCTTTCGTGATGCGTTGTTTGTTGGAGTTCTGGAGGGTAGCAAGCATGTTTGCGCAGTCGGTGATCCATCTGTGGAGTTCGTTGGTTGCAGAGTTGGTGTCGATCGTGGTGGGTGTAGGAGTGCGGTTGAGGGCAGAGTGCAGGCGCTCTTCTGTGATCTTGCCCCAGTTACTGCGCGAGGGGAGTGGTGTAGGCTTGTGTGCGGTTGGCAGCTGACTGGAAGATGTAGAAACAGTGTAAGCAGTAGCCTGCCTTCCAGCCAGCCACAACGCTATACTCAACAAACAAAGCCATCCCTGCTCCTGAGCCCTTTCCCGGAGAAGGCATGCAAGTTGGAATAGAATAATTCCACAGGTGGGAGCTCAATACGGGGACATGGGAGAGGCCTAGCAGAAGTGTGACAAAAGGGAGAGGACTGCCAGCATGTCAAAATGTGAATACTGCCCCTTATAATCCACACCTTGGAGGGTATTTTTTGAGTGAAGTTGAGGCAGACACAACTGGGAACCAATATTGACTAAAAGACAGATTGTGTTAGTGGCACAACGGTGAGATCTGTCTTGGACTAATAATGAACTAATATTGGTGAGACACAAACGCCAGATTAATGTAATAAAATGAGCTCTTGGTGAGTGAAAACACCCAAGGGCCCCATTATTAAAGAGATGCTGAATGCACAGGAGCTCCAAGCGAAGGGAAGAGGCCCTAATAAGGCAAACATCTGAACAGAAGAACCCATATCAGATATAATTTCTACAGGAGACTTAGAGATACCATCCACAAAAGAACACATCTGCCTCCTAATTAAAGATTTCATGAATAAAATGGGCTCCTTGAGGTAAGATTTAACAACATTCTTGAAAAGTTGTGCCAAGCTCTGCTGGATAAGATCAATAATAGAGAGAACAGATCTCACAAGAACAATATTCAAATTTTAAGAACCCTACACAAATGCAGATTCAGGATTAGAATAGTTGCTGCAGGGACTGTTCTGGTCACTCCTGCAGGCCCAGGAAGACACAATGTTTGAAATGAAACGAGCCCACATGGTGTATAAAAGTTAGAAAGTCAGGAACACCCTATCAGATTTAATAGCTCAGATCCACTTCTATAAATTAAAGAGGAGACCCGGAAAGCGGCAGAGAAGATGGATCCTTTAGTTTTCCAGAGGAAGCATGATCTCCTTATTCCAAGATGTGCTGGTTGTGACTCTAGATAATAAAAATCACCCAAAGTGCCCGGGAGCTAAGGAGATTTAATACTGTGAGGATTTCTTTCCAGGCTGCTCTTCCATTTCAGCAACAAATCAATCTCAGTTTCCTCCAGGGATGAACCAACTAAACGGCTGAATGTAGAACCAGAACACGACAAGTAGTATGAAAAATCAAGAGAGAGACATCCTTCCTAGCGGCCCAAGGAGCAATTTAGTTTTTACCAGAATCTCATTATATACCTCCGTGGGTACATATAGAACGAGATTTGTGCTCTCCTTTTAGCACTCTCTCCCTCCTCACAACCACAAAATTTACAATTGCACACTCTCAGCGTATTATGCCTGATACGATTAGTGCTTTAAAATACCTTGATAGAAGACTCTCGAAACTCATTCATAAATCTAGATGGACATCTTTATGGCTTAATCCTAAGCTCACTACTAAGATTGATCTTAATATGGCTTCTCAGTTGGCCTCTACAGGTATTAGATTAGTGAGAGGCCTCTATGATACTAATCATGACCCTCTTCCCTTATCCTTACTAGCCAAAAAACATAGGGGCATATTAGCAAGACCCACGTTAAAATTATCGCCGTTTTAGCGGCAGGAAACTGCCGCTAAAACGGCGATAATGGGCTTGCTAATATGCGTTATAGAATTCCACAAGCCCATGTTAGATGTCCTGCACATCTAACCTGGGCTTCTATTGGAATTCCATAACGCATATTAGCAAGCCACATTATCGCCGCTTAGCGGTAGCTTCCTGCCGCTAAAACGGCGTTAATTTTATCGCCAGTCTTGCTAATATGCCCCCAAATCTTAGTAACATGGATTTTTATACTTTTTTAAAACTCAAAGTTAAGCTTTCTAAGATAATCCTTTCTACAGACTCAGTTATTGTTACTTCTCGCCATGTGGCTATGCTCGGGCCATATTGCTTACAAAATGTATACATTTTTTTCTACTCCACAGTCTCCACAATCCACAATTACTTGTGTTAAATGGTCTCATAATTTTGAAGAGGATATATTTGAAAACACATTTTCCATGATACCTGGCAGTTGATCAGGAAATTATCCCTTCATCACAAAATTGCTCCATCACTGATTCAGTCCAAATTTTTCACTATGAATCTCCTACATTGGACTCCTGCTCGCTTACACAGATTGAAATTACGAGATAATGATCTATGTTGGAACTGCAATTTAGAACCGGGCTCCCATCAACATATGTTTTTTAAATGTACACTATTAGACTCCTTTTGGGGCCCTATACAGAAACATTTGCCTATAATCTTTAATACACCTGTCATTCTCTCCTTTCCTATGATTATGCGGGGTCCATGGGCTGCAGTTGCTCCTCTACCTCTTGATAATAAAGATCTGGAATTATTAGATTTGCTACTATCCATCGCAGTCAGGATTATATTCACAGAATGGAAATCCTTTCATCTCCTATCATACCACACTTTGTGGGTTTGGGTGTCATATCTTTCGAGGAGCTCATACTCTGATTGAAGGTAAACAATTTACGCCTTCAACCGCTAGCAGTGCATGGTACTCCTTGGATAATTACATGGATTTGGCTGCTCAGGGGTTAGTGGCTCAACATCCTTTTGAGTCTCTCTCTTGATTTTGTCATTATATGTGTGGCAGATGTCCCATTGAACCCCACCCTCCCCCCCACAATCCTTTCCTACTCTTTCTTTCCCCCTTCTCGTTTCATCCCCCTTGGCGATACACCTTATTTACCAAGTGATACACATTTTCCCACGCATGACATTATTGCGCTATATGGTGGTCTTTCTTCTGACCCCTCTTCCTTGGGATGATATTTGTTATTCATTGACTTTGAAACACCTGCTCTTTGTCACTATATGTACATGATCATTTATATATAATGGGTTTCTTCCATTATCATCCTAGTTCAAGTACTTTCTGTCATGTAACTCTTTTTAACTTTTTAACTTTTTACTTGTATGCATCAATTTTTGGTATTTATGTATCGCTGTTTATCTTGATTGTATTTCTTTTTCTCCAAATCCAATAAAATATTTCAACATAAAATAGAGAGAGACATTCTGAATGGCAATGACAACAATCTAGAGGCGCTAAGAGAAAAGCATAAAACAGAAATATAAGAAAGTTGCTTGAAAGTGATTACAGAATCTGAGGTTTCTTAGCTGCCCAGAAAATGGTTGATGAGCCCTCACACTTTCATTAAAAAACCCTAAGATCCAAATGGTCAAAGACAAAGACTAAAGTATCCATAGGTAAACTTCTGGCAATCATATGATGGGCTCCACGTGAAGCCTGAAACATACAGGAAAATATACGCGACTGATGACATCTTGTGTAATTTTACCCTTTATATTTCTTGAACTGATTAGGGGAAAATGAAAAAGGAGTTCCCAGCTAACAGGAATCATGCTCACTCACAGAGGTGTGCCCAACATAGATAGTGACTTGCATGTCATTTGACAAACCATGACTTTGACAAGATTTCTAAAGAAAAACATAGCTATGGGATAGTCCCAAGACTCAACAGTCTTGAGGCTTGCCCTACCAACAGTAGATGGAATGAACCACCCTTACCATTTGTACACAATAAATGGCTACATATTAAAAGGACATAAAAGAAAGAGGTAAAGTGCCACTTCAACAGACTCACTTATTAGTTGTGGATTTACAAAGGCTGAAATCTACTCTATCTTCCAGACAACACCACTCAAGAGCACTATCTAAGGTAAGAGGAGTAGTCACCCTTATTAAAGTTGGACTCCCCTTTAAACTAGAATCAAGTTACTAAGACAAAAAATGGAGAATGATAGAACTTTGAGGAATACTACATGGTAAGACCTACAAAATGGTATCCATTGATGGCCACAATTACAACAATTTCAATGTAACACTTGATCCTAACTTAGATTGTCCCTCCTCTTCATGGCATGAAACAAATACTCCCCCAGCATTCAAGACATGTATTGAAGTTCTACACCTAACAGACCTATAGTGTACTACATACATTTTTCACTAATGTTCATAAATCCCATTCAGGATAGAATGCTTCTTGATTTCATCAACTGTAACAGAAACAGTAACAAAAGACATAGCATCTCAAGTGTTGTTAGATTACTTGCCTTGCCTTTGGTGATGTCAATCGACCCACCCCCAATACAGCAAAATTAATTTTCAAGCATAGTAGGAAAATGAATGAAATTGCATTTGAAGATCCAAGTATTAGAATCAGTTTCTGTGAAGTGTTGAAAAATTACCTACATAAAAACTAAACATGATTATCTTTGTGAGACTCGTTCAAGTATGAGGACTAGTCGTGGAGGATCAAATCTCCTGTCTTGAATTAGAACAAATGACCAACAGTTCAATACAAACATATAGAGAAATGCTTAGAGCAGTGATTCTTAACCTGTGGTCGGCGGACCCCTACTCTGGGGGGGTGTGCAACTGTCCAGAAAATAAATATTATTAGTAGTGCTGGCTTTAGTGTTTTTCCACTGCACTGGGCCCCAAGTTCAAGAGCACTACACTTTGAAATATCATACAGGGTTGCAGACACATGCTGCAGAATTCTTTGGGTGACCTGCAATTATCAGAAGATAATAAAAATGTCAAATTCACTGTGATGATTAATATAATTGTTGGAGAGGTCTGAGTTTTGGCTGGTGGAAGTTTTGATTCATCACAAAGAAAGAGGGTAAATGTGCCTGCTGCAAAGTACAATGTTTAACATGCAGATCACAGATTTGTATTTCATGTAGATAACCCAGTGGGTTAATGATTTTGTCATAGAGATCCTTGTATTATTACTTGCATAAAATACAATCCCTCCAATATAGCACAGTAACCAGCATCAAACAGCTGAACGCAAAGGTCTTGGCATTGGTTTAAAAATATATCGTTTTTTCCCCTCAATCTTTTTTTTTTTTATTCTGAGGTTTCTAAAAGGATGCTTTTGTGTAGTAATATTTTTTATTAGGGCAGGCAATCCCAACCACTGCATTATCATCATCATCAAACAGTTTTTTTTGGTTTTTCCAACCATAAAAGCACAGAAAATATACATAAAATACTATAAAAATCTGTAAAAAATGCAAAAACCAAGCATTACATAAGAAATCCACAAGGTTAAAACCTATAGAATACATTTATATATATAAGAATCAAAGCAGATGAGATCATTTTAACCAATAGATGCCATCAGTGTATCACATCAAAATAGACCAACAAATTTAATTTACGGCTGAACAATAAGACCAGGGAGACATACTTATGCCTCGCTAACTCCTCTAATCAAGCCAGAGGTGGCCATGGACTTAACTCTTATAACCCAGATCCACTGAAGATATTTGGCAACAACACAAACTACCACTTCCCTTGTCTTTGTGCTCAAAAGTCTGAGTGCCTGTGGAAAATGTCCACCACCCAGCTGTCTGCATATAGGGATAATCCAGCAACAACTGGGCCAGGCATATCCAGGGCAAAATAAAATAAAATTTGAAAGAGTCTCTTCTGCCAACTGACATACCGAGCAGGTGGTGCTGCTACCAGTGTGTCTCCTCCATTTAGCGCAGAAGGAAAGGAGAGGTAAAGTCCCGTATCTAAGCTTTAGAAATAGCTTCCTGGCAGCTGGGACATTCAAATAGTTGAGGAAAGGTTCAAATTCCACCTGATGCTTGAGAGAGCCATGCTTAGTATATCTTATTTCTTGCTCCCAATTTTACCCCATAAAGATCTCTCTTTAAGTGCATCCCCTCTTGAGATAGGTTGAGAGAGCCTTGTTTGACCAAGGCTCCTCCAGACCCAGCTCACTAAATATATGTCTTATATTCCCTAGCCACCTGATATTGTCTGATTTATTTAATATCACAATCTCTAAAAAGACTTTTTAGTAACTATCGAGGGCTGGTGTCCTGTTAGGTCTTAGCCAGTAAAGCAGTGGCCTTAGCTAAGCCTTGGTAGCTATTGGTAAAATTCCTAAATCATGTCATAAGGGGAGCAAAGGTGTACTCTTAGGGAGATCCACCAATGCTCTAAGGAAATTATTTTCCGCTGTGCTGAGCTTAATTAAACATGTGTGGCCCCAGAGCTCCGCGCCATATAGCATGCTACCCTCGGTCTTCGCTCGATAGATTTTTAGAACAGGAGAAATGCGCCTACATTTAGAAGACTTTTGTAGTCTTATAACCACCGCAGCTTGTTGCATTAGTTTCACAGAGCTGTTGGACACCTGGGAAGACCAGGCCATGTCTTTAGACAGTGTTAGTCCCAGGTAATTAAACTCATCCACTTTGTCCAATGGTTTTACCTCTAACATGATGGAACCTCTATACGATCTATGTGGGCTGATGGTCATAAATGTTGTGTTTGGGTGGTTAATCACCAACCCACAATCATTGTAGAAGGACAGGAACCTGTCTACCTAAGTTTGTAAGCCTGACGGGGTCTTTGATATAAGTAAAGTATTATCTGCGAATAATAGCAATGGTATCTTGCTACCACTATGAGAGTCATTTTCACAATTTTCAATGTGAGCGACCACATCGTTTGGCTATAAAGAAAACAATGTGGGCATAAGAATGCATCCCTGGTGACCACCTTTGTGGATATCAATCTTCTCTGTTAGTTCGCCCACCACTCCCCAGCAGACTCGGGCAACTTCTCTTGGTGGAGTCGAATAAGTATATCCAACAAGTCTAGCGGGCGCTTATTGTTCTTCAGTGTCTCCGATAACTTAGGGTGGGTGACTAGATCGAACGCAGATTTGAGGTCCACAAACACCAAGTACAAATGGGACTTTTCGAGTAGAACAGTTTTCCAATAGATGGCCATAAAATGGAAAATCTGGTCCACTGTACTTACCTGGCTTCTAAAGCCTGCTTGGAGATGTGACAAGACACCGTATTCTTCTATCCGCTGATAAAGATGATACAATATCTGTCTGCAAAAAATCTTTTGGTTCACATCAATTAGGCTAATAAGTCTAAAACTAGGAGGGGAATCCTTTGAGCCCTTTTTATGCACAGGAACAATCTCCAGCTGGATGGAATAGCCATCCATTTTAGAATTAAATTATTTAGCATGTTCATATAGGCAGCCTAGTTATTGGAAGTGGAAAGGAAAAGATCACTAGGGACCCCATCGGGCCGATCGGGTTTACCAGCCAACATGGCCTTTAGGGACCGTAGGGTATCTTGAAATTCAATAGTTAGATCAGGTTTGTATTTCTGTTCTATAGTTTCTAATGCAATAGATCCAAGACAAACCCCATCATCCGGGATATCTAGCTAGGTTTTTGTGTAAAGGTCGGAAAAGTGCTTATGCCACACATCAGAATGCATATTATCAGCTATGCTTTCGGTGGCACTATGGCCCTTATTGGCTATGAGGTGCCAAAGCGTTCTGGTATCTTTTTGTATTGCAGCTTAAAACTGAGCTACTCTATACAGTTTTCTACAGGTTCTCATGTTGTTTGTCTCACTACCCAGAAGAGCCTGCCTCAGGTTGGATTTTGCCATACTACAGTCCTTATTGAACCATGTTTAGGCTGCCGGATAAAGCATGCCCTCAAAGTATCATACAAATTTTCAAGGGCCAAAATGGGGGCATCATAATTATCCTGTTGTGTGTAAACAGAGCTAGTAAGGTCTGAAAGAGCGCTGTCCAATGCCCTCTTCATTTTAGCTAGTATGGCGGACTTGGCAGCAACGATGGGCCATTTCACTCTATGCCCATTGTTAGAAGGAATTAAATCCACTGCATTCCATTTTCAATTCTAACTGTGTTACTAAAGGCCAAGCACTCTAAACATTGTGGGAAAAGTTTATGTAAGGCTTTGCGTCGCCCTGCACCATGCAAGTGGACACAGGGTGACATAAAACCTAAAATGAGATTTACCAAACCATGCAAGGCCACCTTATATGGCTCTGCATGGTTTGAAAAATGTAGAGTAACACCAGGCAGTACAAATCGCTGTCTTCTGTTACTGTGCGGCAGGGAGGCATGCCATGGGTGGAGCGAGGGTGTTCCCACGCATCCATCCATGCATTCTGATTCTTAGATTTACCAATACTGGTAGACATGGAGATGTATCAGAATTGAAAGCTTCTCCACCAGAGGCGCAACAAGGAGAAATATCTTTATTTCTCCTCGTTGTTTCCTCATTCTAAGTGTGATGTATTGCCCAGCACGCTTAGGAAGAGGAGAATCCCTCTGAGCATAGTTTTTGTGGAGGAAGGTGTGAGAAGTTGGCCTGGCATATGCTGTCCACTAATTATAGTGGGCACCTTGCACCAGTCCAAACAACCCCTTATTGGAGATAGGTTAAAGACAACCTTTATTGAAAGCTATCCTAGTGGTAGCTATGGAGAGCAGCCTTCAGGCTAAGTCTTGAAGGAATGTAAAGCAGCTTGTTTTACCAGTCTATAATCTCTTGAGTGACCAAATGAAAGAGCACCACACCAGGTATGTATTCAAAATATATGTATTTATTGCTAAACACACCCCTCTAGTCTCTTTATGAGGCTAGAGTTCGAAATACATAAGTTATAAGTTTTTAAACACAGTAATAGCACAATTACACGTTTGAGCCCTAGGGGCGTACCAAACCATATACCAATAAAGTGGTATAAGAACCACGACTGAGCTAGACACTAGGCCTAGAGCCTCTAGAAGTGCTTGGACCACAAGGAACCACCCAAGGTAGTGACACAGGGGACCCACGGGGGACGCGTGCAGTGTAAATACACAACCGCGAGACGCCGTTAACTTCTGATGGAGAAAGTTGCGATCAGGAAATTAAAGAAAAGGGACACTTAAAGGAGGACTTGGAGCAAACCCTTTGAGAACTAGGTCGTTCTAGAGTCTCTACCCACGGGAGCACCGGAGTACTCGTGTTACCTCACCCAGGGAAGCCGGGTGCATAGGTGCCTTTCGGGTCGGGTTTCGTCGTCGATTTGAATGGCGATCTGCTGCAAAGTGCTGCTGGCGACCAAGTGGAAAGTGTCCGGGTGGATCCAAGAGTGGATCGGAGATCTGAAGAACCTGAAAGCAGAGGGGACAGAGTCTGGGTCACTAGCCAGTGACCAGGAAGGCGAGTGAGCAGATGCCCACCGATGTCGAGTGCTTCAGGTAGGTTGATGGTCGTCTTGACTCTTCAGCCACGAGGTCCAGGAGGCGTTGTCAGCGACCAGGAGCAGGATTCGGGCTGGTACACGATGTCTGTCGAGTGCTGAGGTGTCAGCGACCGGATTGGACCCAACAAGCCTTGGCAACGGCAAGTCTCGATGTAGATGAAGAATGACAATGATGCAGACCAGCAAGGTCTGAGGAACTCACCCAGCAAGGGTAAGTGAGGGTGAGCCTGGAGCAATCAGGGAGCCCAAGAAGAAAAGGATTGGCCTTCGTGAAGGGCTACTAGCCAACGGGCTAGCGACCGCAAAGGAGCCTCGAGATGTCGCACGTGGAGCTGGCTCACAGGACACTCGTGGAGTGGAGGCCAGTGATCTTCAGTGCAGTTGGTGCTGGAGGCTAGGGCTACTCGAAGCCCAAAGCACGACTTTGTGGGAGACCCAGAAGAGGATGCACTAGCAAATGCGTGCGGTGTCCAGGGGTCACGGTTCCACAATACCCACAACAGCTACGGGCCTCAGCTTTGCTGGGGACTCAGGGCAGCCTCAGGGAAGTCTAGAAATCCACCTCTGGTGATGCAAAGACTTCAGCGTCCGACGGGAGCTTAGGCGATGCAGACCAGACAATTGCTTCTTTGGTGCCTGCCAAGCAGGGGAGTCACTCCTTGACCCCAAGGGAGATTCTTCTGTCCTCTAGTCTTGAGTAGAGCGTCGAAGGTCCAGGATTCTGTGTCAGAGTTTCGTCCAGGGATAATCTAAAGTCCTAAGGACTGGGTTCCTATACTTATACCAAGTTTAGGGGTTGGACTACTCTGTGGCCCCACCTATGGGTGGGTCAGGGCAGAGGGGTGGCTACACCCCTTTCCCTTTGTCCAGTTCGCGCCAAAGCAGGGGCTGCAAGCCCCTGATCCGGGTTGAACTGGGGTATGCACAGGGACACCAAGTGTGCCCCCAGTGCAGGACTTCAAAGCACCCGAAAGTGCTCCAGCCCAGCTCCAATACACATTATCCTGTCTGGGGAGGTGGTCACACCTCCCTGGGACAGGAAACCCATTGTCCAGGCCTCCCTGCCAGAGTTTCATCCAGCAGCAGGAGGCCAGACTCGTGTCTGTGGCAGCAGCATCCATTTTGTGATGCCAGGGCTTTAGAAAGAAGTTACCGGCCAGGCCAGGGTTAACATGTCTCTCCCTCTAGAAGGATGGAATGCTACCCCCGCCGCCAGAATTGGCGGGGGGTAGTATTCAAGATGTTTGACACAAAACACGACATGTTTCGGTGCAGCCATTCCAAAGTTAGCATTTAACGAGAGGTTATAATGCGCTTAAGAGTATATGGTCAGGCTGCACTACAAACAGCATCAGAGAAGGTTCTCCGAACGCTGCAGATGGGCCCTGCTCATGCAGGGGCACCCTCTCACATAGGAACCATGCACTCTGCCTTCAGGATTGATAAGGCCTGCCATAGGAGTGACTTATAGAGTTTATATGTGTGTATGTATTAGTGATATAGGTAACCTATATCACAGTAAGAGGTGCATGCACCACCTTACCCAGGCTGCAGTAGCAGACCTGTGGTGTCAGTTTGGATGGCCTTCCAGGGGTGGCACAATACATGCTGCAGCCCCTGGCAGGCCTCCTGAGGTACCTATGCCCTTGGTACATAGTATACCATATACTAGGGACTTATAAGGGCACTCCAGAATCCAATCAGAGATGTGCCTAAGGCACATGG
This sequence comes from Calotriton arnoldi, assembly GCA_963921515.1. NCBI lineage: Eukaryota > Metazoa > Chordata > Amphibia > Caudata > Salamandridae > Calotriton > Calotriton arnoldi. The sequence goes on along the minus strand of CAWUFW010021992.1, from coordinate 6,939 downwards.
AAACCATTTTAGAGAGGAAGCAGCTAGGCTGGGGTTCTGATTAGCAGGGCCCCAGCCAGACTAATGTCGAAAAACAGTGAAGCATCAGCAAAAAGTGGGGGTACCCATGTGAAGCAGATCCTACTCTCCTACAGAAGGTGCCCCTTCCTGCACAAAAATAATCCTACTTGCAATGCAGGCACACTTGCAATATGGTGCAAGGGTGCGTGCATCGGCGCTAGGCAGCAATTTCTGCACCAGCGCAGGCAAAGAGCAGGAATGAACCGCATGTTAAATACCGCACATTCCTGCCCTCTCCCTTTCACGCAGCACAGCAAGGTGGCTTGCTGCATTGTGTTGCTAGAATATTTCTTAAATATGCCCCTCAATGTCTACCAGAATGATGATAGAAGCTCATACACCCTGTAGCTCTCATTTCCTATACACTGATTTACACATGTTAGAAACTAGGTTCCTGGCTGGCAGAGGTATGCACCCTGTCCAAGCAGGAACCATAATCCTAGTCAGGGTAAGTCACAGCACACCCTAAATTATCCTGTGCTCACCCTCTGGTAGTTTGGCACAGAGCAGTCAGATTCAACTTAAGAGGTAATGTGAAAAGAATTTGTGCAACATATAAAACAATAGCACAGTGAAAACACCACAAACAGACTCCATTTCAGGTTAGCAACATAGAGCTTACGTGTATAAATTAAACAAGACCAAAACCACAAAAATCCAATCAGTAGAAGTCAAGATATGAATCATTAAAGATTAAATGCAAAAATAGCACTTGGAAGCAGTAAGCGCTTAGAGAATCAATTGGTTGCACTGGACAGGACAAAGTCAAGAGTTCGGGCTGACCATGATGGAGCTCGGGCTGGATACAGGACCCACACTGGGGGGCCCACTGAGCAAAAGTACCTTGTTCCTTTTGCTCGGATGTGGGTTGCAGCTGAAAGATGCGTCGTTGATCCCAACGTAGTTGGGGTGATGCACCACATTTCTCCACGCAATGGCAGTAATGTGTCAGTTCAGTGAGTGATGCGTTGGTCCCGAGGTGTGGCGATTCCAAATGCGATGCTTTAGAGGTGATGCATCGATCTTCTCAATGCAGTAGCAACGATGCATCGGTTCTGAAGCTGCAGTTCGAGAGGCGATGCAGTGTGATGCCTCGATCTGGTTCCCGCAATGGCGGTGATGCGTCGGTTCCGATCAGCGCAACATTGTCCATGCGTGGGTTCTGGCAGATGCAGCACCTTATACTCACTTCCAAAGGCCCAGTACTGGGTTGGCACCATGTGGCAGAGCAGCAACAAAGTCCAGGTGCTGTTTTTAAGTTGAAGAGGAGTATTTGATATCTCTGAGACTTCAGAACAGGAGGCAAGCCAACAAGCCCTTGGAGATACTTAGGTTCTGAGATGTAGAGATGCAGGTCCAGTCCTTCTCACTCCCAGGCAAGAGGGCAGCAGGCGAGCACAACAAAGCAGTCCAGCAGAGTGGCAGTCCCTCCAGCAGCACAACAGTCCTTCTTCCTGGTAGAATGTTCTCAGTTCCAGAAGTATTTTGAAATGCTGGTGTCAGAGGTCCAGTATTTGTAACCAGTTGGGCCTTTGAAGTGAGGGAGACTTACCTTTGAAGTGCACAAGTCCCTGGCTTTCCTGCCCTGGCTCTAAACTCACTACAGAGGGGTATGCAGCCCTTTGTATGGGGGCAAGATACATCTCTTTGATGTGTAAGTGTCAGCTCCTCTCTTCCATCCTGCCCAGGATGGCCCATCAGGATGTGGATGGGCCATCAGTCACACCTAAGCTCCCTTCGTGTGTGTCTGTCTAGAAGGAATGAACAAAGCCAGATTTCACCCACCCCAGATGTGTATCCACGCAGAAGTGCCAAATGGTTACAGCAAGAAAATGCCAACTTTCTAAAAGTTGTATTAAAAAAACAGAGCTCTATTCTTGCGCTCTTTTACTGTCGCACTGCAAAAAGCGGGAACAACTCCCGCCATTGTATTATTTTCATCCAGGTATTCCACAGTACTCTTTGTAATCAATGTGTTTTTTTGGTCTTCCTTATTACTGTCCTTTGCTTAATGTTCTTCACCACAACGGAGACAGTGGGATTCAATCTGTAATCTTTATTAGACGTTTCTAATACATGCTGTATGCCATTCTGGGCTTCGTACAACAGTGCGTACATATTGATCTCCATACGAAATAAACACACCGTGTAATGTCCCAATGCATTTCGAGCCCCGAAGGCTCTTCGTCAGGGGATTCTAAAACATATCAAATGAACAGTTTAACTTAACCAATCCATAGTAAGACATATTGTGAGAAGTTGGCCTGGTATATGCTGTCCACTAATTATAGTGGGCACCTTGCACCAGTCCAAACAACCCCTTATTGGAGATAGGTTAAAGACAACCTTTATTGAAAGCTATCCTAGTGGTAGCTATGGAGAGCAGCCTTCAGGCTAAGTCTTGAAGGAATGTAAAGCAGCTTGTTTTACCAGTCTATAATCTCTTGAGTGACCAAATGAAAGAGCACCACACCAGGTATATATTCAAAATATATGTATTTATTACTAAACACACCCCTCTAGTCTCTTTATGAGGCTAGAGTTCAAGTACATAAGTTATAAGTTATTTAAACACAGTAATAGCACAAATACACGTTTGGGCCCTAGGGGCGTACCAAACCATATACCAATAAAGTGGTATAAGAACCACGACTGAGCTAGACACTAGGCCTAGAGCCTCTAGAAGTGCTTGGACCACAAGGAACCACCCAAGGTAGTGACACAGGGGACCCACGGGGGACGCGTGCAGTGTAGTAACACAGCCGCGAATCGCCGTTAACTTCTATGGAGAAAGTCGCGGTTTGGAATTTAAAGAAAAGGGACACTTAAAGAAGGACTTGGAGCAAACCCTTTGAGAACTAGGTCGTTCTAGAGTCTCTACCACGGGAGCACCGGAGTACTCTTGTTACCTCACCCAGGGAAGCCGGGTGCATAGGTGCCTTTCGGGGTCGGGTTTCGTCGTCGATTTGAATGGCGATCTGCTGCAAAGTGCTGCTGGCGACCAAGTGAAAAGTGTCCGGGTGGATCCAAGGGTGGATCGGAGATCTGAAGAACCTGAAAGCAGAGGGGACAGAGTCTGGGTCACTAGCCAGTGACCAGGAAGGCGATGAGCAGATGCCCACCGATGTCGAGTGCTTCAGGTAGGTTGACGGTCGTCTTGACTCTTCAGCCACGAGGTCCAGGAGGCGTTGTCGGCAACCAGGAGCAGGATTCGGGCTGGTACACGATGTCTGTCGAGTGCTGAGGTGTCGGCGACCGGATTGGACCCAACAAGCCTTGGCAACGGCAAGTCTCGATGAAGATGAAGATTAACGATTGTGCAAACCAGAAGGTCTGAGGAACACACCCAGCAAGGGTAAGTGAGGGTAAGCCTGGAGCAACCAGGGAGCTCAAGTAGAAAAAGATTGGCCTTCGTGAAGGGCTACTAGCCAACGGGCTAGCGACCGCAAAGGAGCCTCGAGACGGTGCACGTGGAGCTGGCTCACAGGACACTCGTGGAGTGGAGGCCAGTGATCTTCGGTGCAGTTGGTGCTGGAGGCTGGGGCTACTCAGAGCCCAAAGCACAACTTCGTGGGAGACCCAGAAGAGGATGCACTTGCAAATGCGTGCAGTGTCCAGGGGTCATGGTTCCACGTTACCCACGACAGCTACGGGCCTGAGCTTTGCTGGGGACTCAGGGCAGCCTCGGGGAAGACTGGAAATCCACCTCTGGTGATGCAAAGACTTCGGCGTCCAACGGGAGCTTCAGCGATGCAGACCAGACAATTGCTTCTTTGGTGCCTGCCAAGCAGGGGAGTCACTCCTTGACCCCAAGGGAGATTATTCTGTCCTCTAATCTTTAACTAGAGCGTCGAAGGTCCAGGATTCTGTGTCAGAGTTTCGTCCAGGGATAATCTAAAGTCCTAAGGACTGGGTTCCTATACTTATACTAAGTTTAGGGGTTGGACTTACTCTGTGGTCCCACCTATGGGTGGGTCAGGGCAGAGGGTGGCTACACCCCTTTCCCCTTTGTCCAGTTCGCGCCAAAGCAGGGGCTGCAAGTCCCTGATCCGGTTTGAACTGGGGTATGCACAGGGACACCAAATGTGCCCCCAGTGCAGGACTTCAAAGCACCCAAGAGTGCTCCCACCCAGCCCCAATACACACTATCCTGTCTGGAGAGGTGGTCACACCTCCCTGGGACAGGAATCCTATTGTCCAGGCCTCCCCTGCCGGAGTTTCGGTCAGCAGCAGGAGGCCATTTTGTGATGCCAGGGCTTTAGAAAGAAGTTACCGGGCATGCCAGGGTTAACATGTCTCTCCCTCTAGAAGGGTGGAATGCTACCCCCGCCGCCAGAATTGGCGGGGGGGGTAGTATTCCAAGATGTTTGACACCAAACACGACATGTTTCGGTGCAGCCATCCCAAAGTTAGCATTTAACGCAAGGTTATAATGCGCTTAAGAGTATATGGTCAGGCTGCACTACAAACAGCATCAGAGAAGGGTCTCCGAACGCTGCAGAGGGGCCCTGCTCATGCAGGGGCACCCTCTCACATAGGAACCACGCACTCTGCCTTCAGGATTGATAAGGCCTGCCATAGGAGTGACTTATAGGTTTATATGTGTGTATGTATATAGTGATATAGGTAGCCTATATCACAGTATGGGGTGCATGCACCACCTTACCCAGGCTGCAGTAGCAGACCTGTGGTGTCAGTTTGGATGGCCTTCCAGGGTGGCATCAATACATGCTGCAGCCCCTGGTAGGCCTCCGAGGTACCTATGCCCTGGGTACATAGTATACCAGATACTAGGGACTTATAAGGGCACTCCAGATTCCAATCAGAGATGTGCCTAAGGCACATGGAAACCATTTTAGAGAGGAAGCAGCTAGGCTGGGGTTCTGATTAGCAGGGCCCCAGCCAGACTAAGGTCGAAAAACAGTGAAGCATCAGCAAAAAGTGGGGGTACCCATGTGAAGCAGATCCTACTCTCCTACACAACCCCCAAACGTAGGGACATTAAACTAACCTTGCCCAGTTAAGTCTTCATGTTCTAAGTGGAAGTACCTAGAGAGTCCATCTGCATTGGCATGGTTACTCCCAGGTCTATGTTCCACTGTGAAGTCCATCCCCCTGTAGGAAATGGACCACCTAAGCAGTTTGGGGTTTTCACCCTTCATTTGTTTTAGCCATAAGAGGGGCTTATGGTCTGTTTGAACAAGGAAGTGAGTACCAAACAAGTATGGCCTCAACTTCTTCAGAGCCCAGACCACAGCAAAGGCCTCCCTCTCAATGGCTGACCAACGTTTCTCTCTAGGGGTCAGCCTTCTGCTAATGAAAGCTACTGGCTGATCCTGACCTTCTTCATTCAATTGTGACAGTACAGCCCCTACCCCCAATTCAGATGCATCAGTTTGAACAATGAACTTCTTGGAGTAATCAGGACTCTGTAGAATGGGAGCAGTGCACATGGCCTGCTTCAGGTCATCAAATGCCTTTTGACAGCTAACTGTCCACTGAACATTTTTGGGCATTTTCTTGGAAGTTAAGTCATTCAGGGGTGTCACTATTGATCCATACCCCTTGACAAATCTCCTATAGTACCCAGTCAGGCCTAAGAAGGCTCTCACCTGAGTCTGGGTAGTTGGAGCAGTCCAGTCCATGATGGTCTGGATCTTGCTCTGCAAGGGTTGAACCTGGCCTCCACCCACAAGGTGGCCCAGGTACACAACCTGACTCTGCCCTATCTGGCACTTGGTGGCCTTGATAGTCAGGCCTGCCTTTTGCAGGGCCTGTAAAACATTTCTGAGGTGGACCAGGTGATCCTCCCAGGTGGAGCTAAAGACAGCAATATCATCTAGATATGCTGCACTATAGGCTTCAGACCTGTAAGGACTGTATTCACCAACCTCTGAAAAGTGGCAGGTGCATTCTTCAGACCAAAGGGCATCACCACAAAGTGATAATGCCCACTAGGGGTTGAGAATGCTGTTTTTGGCTTTGCATCATCAGCTAGTCTGATCTGCCAGTAGCCAGCTGTCAAGTCAAATGTGCTTAGATACTTGGCTGAGGCCAAAGTGTCTATTAGCTCATCTGCCCTTGGTATTGGATGGGCATCAGTCCTAGTGACTGCATTGAGACCCCTGTAGTCCACACAAAACCTCATCTCTCTTTTTCCACCACTGGTGTGAGGTTTTGGCACAAGGACCACTGGACTAGCCCAAGGGCTATCTGAGGTTCAATAACTCCCAAATCCAACATTTTCTGGACTTCTGTCCTGATACAGTCCCTGACATGGTCAGGTTGCCTATAAATCTTGTTTTTAATAGGCAGACTGTCCCCAGTGTCCACTTCATGAGTGCACCAGGTGGTCTGACTTGGAGTCAGTGAGAACATGTGTCTGAACTGATTGAGCACCTGTCTACAATCAGTTTGCTGTTGGGTAGTGAGGCTGCCTGCCAAGGCTACACCATCCACTGACCCATCATCAGGGTTCTGGAGCAGGTCAGGAGTGGGTCACTCTCTTCCTCCTGTCCCTCATCAGTAGCCATGAGCAAGCCCATGTCTGCCCTGTCCACATATGGTTTTAACCTGTTGACATGGAGAACCCTGTGGGGACTCCTGGGTGTTCCTAGGTCTACTAAGTAGGTAACCTCACCCTTCTGCTCAACAATGGTGTGTGGGGTCCACTCCATTTGTCTTGGAGAGCTGCTGGGGCCACTGGCTCCAACACCCACACTTTCTGTCCTGGCTGATAAACAGTCAGCACAGCCTTTTGGTCATGCCAGGCCTTTTGAAGTTCCTGGCTAGCCTCAAGGTTTTTAGTTGCCTTTTTCATATACTCAGCCATCCGGGAGCGGAGACCAAGTACGTAGTCCACTATGTCTTGCTTTGGGG